>JAVYIG010008660.1:0-86954 GCA_035222895.1 Strongylocentrotus droebachiensis | reverse complement strand
TTTCAACATAAAGTATACAGTAAATAATTCAGATACGGAAGGAGGCGAAAACCCGGAAAGCATAGCTTGAGTTGGGAACGCCCATAATAAATTAACACAGTTACCGAAAGAACATCATAGATATTATTATGAAAATTACATTTTATATAACAGAAAGTTGATAGGAAAGAATAAAAATAGTAAATGGGACAGAGAGAAGAAAAAAACAAAAACGAGGAGAGAATTAAGTATAGGAAGGCATGTTCACTTATAAAGAGAAAGTTACCTCAATTGGGCTGTGCATGTGTCTGTGATTACATAATAAAATAACGAAGTACTACAATTTTAAAATAGACAGCGGGTACATATCATTACAAACAAGCAAGATCATCAAACAAACAACAGCTTTATCCGACAGCATTGTCCTGGGAATATACATATGGTAATAGCAACAGCTGAGGCATGTACGTAAGCGATCAAAATACAAACATACAAAACATGTCATTGAATTCCACAAGAGGTCATTTCACACATAAATACAAGAGAGGGTATCAATATCGAGCAATTAAATACATTTTTGCCTTACGGGAAAAAGTCTGCAAGGAGAGCGATTTTTGTAGAATAGATGGTAAGGTGTTCCAAAATTTTGGCCCAGAGTATCTTATGTCAAATTGAAATCTTCGGGTTCTATGTTTAGGGAGA
The DNA here is from genome assembly GCA_035222895.1 of Strongylocentrotus droebachiensis. Classification (NCBI taxonomy): domain Eukaryota; kingdom Metazoa; phylum Echinodermata; class Echinoidea; order Camarodonta; family Strongylocentrotidae; genus Strongylocentrotus; species Strongylocentrotus droebachiensis. The sequence continues at coordinate 86,273 of JAVYIG010008660.1, read as the reverse complement.
TGAATGTTGGCATCGCTTCTCGTATTATACGTATGGGTTTCCGAGTTGTATTGAAAATTGATAAAATCACTAAATTGTGATGGGAAGATGTTATTTATGCTTTTATACATGAAAATACCCTGTTGGTGCAAGTTGATATCACTGAATCTCAAGAAAATAATTTGTTTAAAGATGGGACCAGTATGGGAACGATAGTGCATTCCGGATATTATACGAATAATCTTCTTCTGCAATATTGTAAGCTTTTGTATTTTGTACTTGCAGGAATTCGCCCAAACAAGATTACAGTAAGAAAAATATGGAAGTATAAGAGCACAATATAACATACGTAGAATGTGATTGGGCAAGAGATATTTGAGTCTGGATATAATGCCAATGTTTTTGGACACCTTACTTTCAACTTCGTGAATATGGTATTTCCAAGACAAGGAACTATCTAAATAAACGCCAAGAAATTTGACTTTATCTACCCTTGGCAATATGAAATTATCAAGAACAATATTGAAATCATTTAAATCTGCATTCTTTCCATTGTGAAAAATCATATAATTACATTTCTTTACATTTACAGATAATTTATTACATTTGAACCATTCACATATATATGCAATACCTGCATTTACTGTATCCATAAGAGACTTCAAGTTTGAATTCCTGTGAAATATGTTTGTGTCGTCTGCATATAGTATAAAAGACAATTCATTAGCAGATTTATAAATATCATTCACATATAATATAAATAATAATGGCCCAATCAGGCTTCCCTGTGGAATTCCGCATGTTATTGTCCTAAACTCCGACATAGAAGATTGATATTTGGTACATTGTAATCGATTGTTAAGATAGCTGGTGAACCATTTAAGAGCTACACCACGTATTCCATAACGATATAGTTTAGATAGTAAAATATTGTGATTAATTGTGTCAAATGCCTTAGACAAATCTATAAAAACTCCAATTGCAAATTCATTTGCCTCAAAGGCGTCTATGACTTTACTAGAAAGACTGGTAAGAGCCATACATGTTGAATAATCCCTACGGAAACCATATTGATGTTTACTGAGAATAGAATGTTTGTCAAGAAATTCAATAGTTCTTTTATAAACAATGCGCTCGAATAATTTAGAGAAGACTGACAGTACAGAAATGGGCCTATAGTTTGTAAATTCACGCTTGTCACCAGATTTAAACACTGGTGTTACTTTAGCTTTCTTTAGCTCATCTGGAAAAATTCCGTTTAATAATAAAAGGTTGAATATATGGCATAGGGGTCTACAAATGTACATAATGACCTGTTTAATAACTCTTGGACTGTATTCGTCCAAACCTGCAGCTTTATTGTTTCCAAAAGTACTAACAATGTTACAAATTTCGTTTTCCCTAGTAGGATATAAATACAAAGAGTCAGCAGGTGGATCATTCATATACTGTAAGTAATTCGTTTGGGTACCTGGGATTTTATTTGCTAAAGATGGACCAATGCTTGTAAAGAAGTCATTAAAGGAGTTCTAAATAATGTCCGGTTCTGTAGCGATGTCCCCGTTATAATTAAATACAGAATTCTCAGCTGGCTTACTTTTGTTAAGTAGTGAATTGATAGTTTGCCATGTACGATTTACATTAGATTTATTAAGTAAAAATTTGTCATGGAAATACTGAGATTTTGCTTTACGAATTAATCCTGTGAGTAGGTTACGATAGTTTTTATACACATAAGCATTTTGGTCTGATGGATTACGTAAATACATTTTGTATAATTTATTCTTATGTCGGATCGACTGTAACAGTCCATTCGTCATCCAACATTTTAATTTCTTGTTTTTGTTTTTGTCTAATACAATTGGAAAATGCTTATCATACAATGCACGAAATTTATTTTGAAAAATATTATAACTATCGTTTGGATCTTCTGCAGCATATACATCCCTCCAGTTGACTTCGTGCAAATTCCTAATTAAGGCTTCAATATTTCTCTGATTTATAATTCTGTGACCTAGGTTTACTTTCGATGATTTGACATTAGCAACATTTAACTTTGAAATGGTAAAGACAGGCAAATGATCGGATACATCACAATATAATAGACCAGTATCATGACATGAAAGTAAGTTATTTGTAAGTATATTATATATTATCTATTAGAGTTGTTTTTATCATGTTGTAATAAATCGATATTAAAATCACCCATTACATAACACATTTTCTTGTCGCTAGTTATTTTGTTGAACACAATGTCCAGTGCTTCAGAAAAAATATCGATCTGAATATTTGGGGGTTTGTATACCACACCAACTATAATATTCTTTCTCTTTTCTTGAACTATTTCTATAAAAATGGAGTCACAAATTTCTGAATCAAGCGTCAGGTCATCTCTTAGGAAATAATTATGCGAGACCGCTATATACATTCCAACACCCCCGCCACGACCATGGTTTCTGTTCTTACAGATAAAAGTATATTCATCGATATTTATTGAAAGACTAGCGTCTCTTAACCAGATCTCCGAGATGCCAATTACATCAAACTGGAAATTTAAAATCACAATTTTTTAAAATACTCCTAACATTGAAATGTATATTCGAAAAGGTTACATTATTTTTGGTTATCGCAAATTTGTTCACAAAATCTACCACTTCATAGTAATTTGAAGTGGACGTAACGTAGTTTGCAAAATAATTGTTGTCAGGGTCGATATCTGCATTGTTATTGTGCCTCTCACTTTCAAGTACAATTGGATTAAATCTGAGATTTAAATTGGTATTTTCGAAGGGAGCGTGCCGATCTGAAATAATTGATTCCAAATCGTCTATATGATGAAAAGGGAACAGGTGAGAATAGCAGTTTACACACATGAGCAAGTTCTCATTCCATGAGTTATGTACAACATTACAATGGCATGATTGACAATAAAAGGTTTGATTACGTAATAGGACAGTGTTGTCGCTAGGCATTGAATTACTCGCCATGCAAATTCAGGATTGACAACAAATATCGTGTACATGATTTTACTTGAATGATATGCATGCTGTCTAAAGATACGATATAGTACATGTATAATGTTAGATGACAATTATGGCAATTATAGACACAAAATATTAAAACACTCCATGCACTCTGAAGAAAGACAGCTAAAGAGTTTGTGATAGAATTTTCAAGAAAAAGAAGGAAAAAGGGGGGGAAATCTAAAAAGAAATAAGACATAAACAGGTGTGGACACAGACTGTACCGTGTGGACACAGACTGTACTGTGTGCACACAGGCGAGAGAGGGAGGGGAAAAACACACAACAGTGCTAGAGTAGGTGTAGGTACCTCTCCGTACAAAAAAACAAACATTAATTGCAACAGTATCCTCGTCGTATACGTGTACATTAAAAAAAAAAAAACAAGATAAGGAAGGAACTGCAATACTTCTCAAGACTAGTCAATGTACAGATATAGTATGTAGTCATTGCTGAAGTAGAAAATAATGTGACATGTACAATTTGGTACACATAGACATGAAAAATATGCAATGATATCTACAAATCACAGTCTTATGAGCTGTAATGAAAGAATAAATGAAAAATATGCAATATGCAATGATATCTACAAATCACAGTCTCATGAACTGTAATAAAAGAATACATTATTAGTCGTTCATTATCATTACAATGTACAGATATAGTATGTAGTTATTGCTCAAGTAGACAGAAATGTGAGTTGTACAATTTGGTACACAGACACATTATTTTTTTTTTGCTTCTTCTCATGAACAAACAAAATACAACATATTCATGTAAGTCACTGTCTCATGAGTATACAACATGTTCATGGGATCAGTGTCTTCTAGAAAGTACAAAATGTAAAATTGTCTCATTAAATGGAGTTCATCCATTGTACATGAAAATTACATGAAAGGTTTTGTCTAATGAATATTCCAAATGTTCATGAAAATCACTGCCTCATGAAAAGTACAAAATGCAAAAGATATGAAAAAAGTACAGGAAAGTTCATCATGAGAACTTCTGTCTCGTGAAATACAACATGTTCATGAGATCAGTGTCTCCTAGAAAATACAAAATGCAAAAGATTGTCTCATTAAAAGGAGTTCATCAGTTGTACATGAAAATTTCATGAAAGAATTACTTGAAAGGTTTTGTCTCATGAATATTCCAAATGTTCATGAAAATCACTGCCTCATGAAAAGTACAAAATGTAGAAGATATGAAAAAAGTACAGGAAAGTTCATCATGAGAACTTCTGTCTCGTGAATATACAACATGTTCATGAGATCACTGTCTCCTAGAAAGTACAAAATGTAGACGATTGTCTCATTAAATGGAGTTCATCAGTTGTACATGAAAATTACATGAAAGATTTTATCTCATGAATATTCCAAATGTTCATGAAAATCACTGCCACATGAAAAGTACAAGATGTAGAAGATATGAAAATTGTACAGGAAGGTTCATCATGAAAAATTTTGTCTCATGAATATTATACCAAATGTTCATGAGATCACTGTCTCCTAGAAAGTACAAAATGTAGAAGATATGAAAAATGTACAGGAAGGTTCATCATGAGAACCTCTGTCACATGAATATACAACATGTTCATGAGATCACTGTCTCCTAGAAAGTACAAAATGTAGAAGATTGTCTCATTAAATGGAGTTCATCAGGTGTACATACAAATTACATGAAAGATTTTGTCTCATGAATATTCCAAATGTTCATGAAACTCACTGCCTCATGGAAAGTACAAAATGTAGAAGATATGAAAAATGAACAGGAAAGTTCATCATGAGAAATTCTGTCTCATGAGTATACAAAATGTGCATGAGATCACTGTCTCCTAGAGAGTACAAAATGTAGAAATGTACAGATGGCTCATGGTGTTCAGCGACTTGAACATTAGCTGACTTATAACGAGTATGCGAAAATTTCTGGAGGAATAGGCATATTTACTCTCTTGATTTCTCCTTTAGGCATCAGATGTAAAGTCGAACGGGGTTCCATTCATATGGCGCCATTTTCCCGCTGAGAACTTTAGCTTCGTCCCCTGTTGATAATGACTACTTACCTCTTGAGCATGCCTTCGCTTTTCTGTGAGATCATCTTTAGTGAGGTCATCGATCATGAAGTAGTTTTCGTTGGCTAGAGATGCTCGTGTGGACTTCATAACGGTAACTTTGTCGCGAAATGATAAGAACTTAAAGAGGATGTGTCGTGGACGATCAGCATTGGGCTTACCATCTCGGTGAGCTCTCTCGATCAATGGGGTTATTCCAAATTTATCACTCATGACATTCTGAACAATTTGGATGCAATCTTCGACTGTATTTTCCGGTTTTCCAACAAGGCGCACGTTGTTTCGGCGAGAGAAGCGTTCTGCTTTGTTAATCCCAGCTTTCTGCTCAGCCGATTCTCGGAGAAGCGAAGTCATCTGTGTGTCGAGTGTGGAGATCTTCTTCTCAAGTGCAGCGTTCTTTTCCTGGAGTTCGTTCACTCTTTGGGACTCGAATTCGATTGCCGCCCCCAGGTCTCGTTCGACCCTCTTTACGTTTTCGACTAGAGAGTCAACAGCTTTTGTAATCATTGTTTCAAATTTTTCAGTCATTTTAATAAAGTATCGATCTATGTGTGCAATGCGTTCAGGGCTGGGGTCAGAGGTTGCCGAGCGGCTCGCAGAGTCCGACATAGCGCCAGCAGCTGCGGCGGGCAAGCTTTGCGGTGGTGATGTCACGTGACCCACGTCAAGCCCATCGGTTGACGTGGCAGGAGAGGAGTAAAAATGGTCTAAACTTACATCTTCCTCCTGCATTTCCAGGTGTCCTTTGGCCCTTCTTGCGAGTCTTGTCCTTTGAGAGTTCATCGTCGGTCGATTGCAAGTTATATAGTCCGTTTACAGCGCATATAGCGAGGAAAGTTCGAAAAAATACGGAGAGGCAAGAAACCTACGTCCTACTACGTTTATCGAGCGATAAACAATGTTTATCGAGAGAAACTATGTTTATCGAGTGATAACCACTACTCGTCGCTCGATAACAAGTGTTTATCTGAATTATTGGTCAAACGGCGCGGCGATAAACTCTGTTTATCGATAAACACTGTGTATCGAAAAGCAGAGTTAGTTGTATTTCGTCGGGAGTGGGTGCTTTTCAAAGTTGAAGTAAAAGAGATTCGATTATACATATAGTATAGGGCAGCTAAATTGTGACCTTTGACATTCTATAGGTTTGCATGGGATGCATTATTATTTGAACGATTTGGGAGGGTCAATGTTTATCCATGAGCAATGCCTTACAAAAGACGCCAATTATTGTTAGTTGATTCGCCATCAACAAAATGTTATACAGCACTAATAACGATACATTATGTATAATTAGAATGATAATAGCTGATGAACAACAACAATATTGGTATAAAGTAATAGTAGTTATAACAACATTAATGTCATGTTAGAAAGTACTCGTAAAACTCAGTAAATACCTGTGCTTTCCATAGTATGTTGATAATTGAATTAATCATATGGATTTGATTAAAAAATATTCAAATTTCTAAATGTATTAAAGAGAAGCAGCCACCCCCCCCCCCACATGCATGTGTTATATTCCTTGTCTCGATGTAATATAATGTTATGTTGCATTTAAAAAGATCATTATAAAACAAAATATGTTGATAAATGAGTTCATCAATGCTGATAAAAAGACTTAGTACTGCTGCTTAATTCGTTTCTTTTAATTTGTTCAATTTGTGAAAGCATATTGCTCCGGTTGTCTCATTTTCGCCAGCACAAACGTAGCTACTTCGCGTATATAGCAGACGGCAATCGGCGGATTGGACGACATTTGATAGTGATTTTGTATGTGAGACTGCTTTGCTAAATATAAAATACAAGAATCTTTTCCTTATCTTTAAACTATCATTGGTATCTGATAATTAAACAGTTAGTAAAATAAACCTACCACACTACATAATACAATGAAGTACTTGACTGAAAGTAAATTGCGTGGTAAATTGAGTCCAAAGTTCGACTTGTTGTACATGTGTTATATAGGCAATGGCGAGCTTGCGACCTATTTTGATGAAATTACGGTGGGTGAACGTTCAAAAGTCAATGGGACATGAGGGTTCCAATGAAAGAGCTAGTGATAACGTACGTCGGGGTGGGTGTGCTTTTCGTTAAAAAAAAAAAAAAAAAATTGTTAACAATTTTGTTTGTAAAAGTCCATAGGCTAACGTACATATTAGGCTGCTGGACTCTGCCGATAGGGGGCGTTGTCAAATGAGACTAAACGGAGCTATATGATATGTGATGATGGTGGTGATTATGATGGCACTCTGTAATCATAATGCTGTAAGACTAAGGTGTGATGGTGTTTTTTTATAGCTCTGGCAGCAGCGAGATAGATTTGATCATCTTTCATAATGAGGGAGAAGGAGGAAATATATTAAGAGAGTAAGCAGGGCAAAAGTTTATGCAAAAATGTTCTACAATAGAGAGGTGGGGGGGGGGGGGCAAAGTGAAATGAAAAATAAGTTAGTGTCAAAATAAGTTGGTGTCAAAAATCGCTATTCAGAATTTGTGGAAAGGGTTATTATTCATAGGCCTATGGGTCATTTTTTAACATGACATAATTGTTGTTAGTAGTAATATTATCATTATTACTGTTGTTATCAGATATCATCATTATAATTATCGTTATCATTATTGTAAACAATGTTGTTGATGGCCAATCAACAAAGAGTCATTGGCGTATTTTGTAAGTCATTGCTAATGAATAAACATTGACCCTCCAATATCGTTCAAAAAGCACAAATAATAATGCATCCCATGCAAAACCTATGGAATGTCAAAGTTAACAATTTATCTCTTTGAGTTCAACTTTGAAAAGCGCCTTCTCCCGGCGAAATATGAATAACTTTGCTTTTCGATAAACAGTGTTTATCGGTCGATAATTAATGTTTATCGAGAAAACTCTATTTATCGCCGATAAACAATGTTTATCGAGAGAAACTATGTTTATCGAGTAATAAACAGTGTTACTCTGAGCTATTGGTCAAATGGCGCGTCATACACGTGGCGGTACGTCAAAAAGTACCACAATGCCGTGTATTGTCATCAAAATATTCAAATAGCATTGAAGAGACGATGAAGAAAAAACGTAAATGATACGTAGTTGTGGTTGAACGTGGGAATATTCATATTTCTCTCTCTGCTAAATCCCTCGAACAGTGGAATCAACAGAGCGGAATCAGCTGTGACGCGAATTATTATGAGTCAAAGCTGAAATAATAAATTGCCACGTCATGGTTGTACTATAGCCCGGCTGTACTAGTTTGGGCACGGGGGGGGGGGGGGGGGCAAGAGGGCAGGTAAGTGTCACCAGTCGTATTGAAATAGACGATGGAAATCATGGTTAGGCCTACCCTACCCGACCCACCATGTAAAAAGTATCTAAGCATGTATAAATACCCTTATGGAATGTAAATTGACGTGTTAAATAACTAAACGGAACAAGACAGTGTAACCTGGAATACCCTTTATTTTGTGAGAAACTTGTTACAGAAATATTATTTCAACTGTCGGTCAAACGAACCTGTCAGGTTGAGAGGAGGCCTTAGAAGTCCTTGTTAAACAAACTTTTGTAAAGGGAACTTCCATTATTGAAAGAACCTGTTAGAGGTATAATTGCCTGAAGCTAATTTTGCGGCTTTAAATGACATAAATGTTAAATGTTATTATCATGGGAGATCTAAATGCCCATATTAATCAAGACAAATATGACTAAGTCAGACTAGATTCAAGTGATCCGTCAGTACACTTTCTACCTAATGCATATAATGCAGACACAACCCCTCGGCGTAAGACCTGTCATTACAGCAAGTCACTCATAATTAACATAATTTTCATCTACGAATGTCTGCTCAGCTTCAAATATTAAATGGAAGAACATTCGGTGATTCAATAGGAAGAGCAACTCTCTAAAGTAAAAGAGTTGTCTCAATCGATGATTACTGTATATGAACCACCCTACTACGATCTTTGCCAAATAACGTTAACCCTTCAAATACAAAATTTAAATCATTTGATTGCCTACCTACAAAATGTATAAGTCACTTCATTGTATTTTATGTCCACACACACATACACACCTGGGCACACACCAGTACGTGTATGACTCGTGTCTCCTGAGGACTATGGACAAATACCTTCTTTTGAGGACACCCCTTTGAGGGGATTAACATATACAATATGAAATATCTCATCGTCTACGTTTTTGCTCACAATTTCTCTCGATAAATTAAGCATACTATTTGATGGAGAGAGACTTTTAGATTCACACGAAGACAATGTAGATTGCTACGGTCGACGTCCTTTGTGAAAATCTGCAAAGCGTTTAATTTTGTGAACAGAAACGCTACGCTCTTCAATTGTGAGTGAGAGAAAAAGGGGAGAAAGAGAATCACTACAAATGGGAAATGATAATTTTCAGTGTGTGTGTGTGTGTGCGAGAGAGAGAGAGAGAGAGAGAGAGAGAACGACTGAATGGATGGATGAAGGAGGGACAGACAGATTGTTATTGTGTACGAGTTATTTTTTATGCCAAAAACGAATGAAATTGAAATACGTCATGTCTCGAATAGTTGTGAAAAAGAGTGTCAATATCAACATGTTATCACTACACAAGGACCCAATTATGCTTGAACAATTTGAAGAACTATTATTCAAGGGACATCGGTGCTTTCGTTTTCTTCCACACTAAGGCCAAGTAAACATTATTCCTAGTTTTCTCGTCCCTGAAAGCATTCTTTATGCGCAAGCCTCCTGTTTGATTATCTTCTTTTGTGCTATTTGCTATTTTAGATATAAAAATAATTCGGTGATATCTTTAATGAACATCTAAATGAAAGTAAAGAAAAAAAGGCATAGTATTGATAGTTTATAAGCTAAAATATAATTGTTAAATTTATGTATAAAAACACCATTTTAAAACTTAATTAAAAGGTCTCAAAACACGCATGAAGTTTATGAATATACATGAGTGGTCAGTCCCATCTGTGTCAAAAGGTGTAGTGCCAAGTAGATCTCCTGAAATTACTAGCGGTTTCCAAACTGAATCCTTTTATGTTTTGTGCTTTTTTTTGGGGGGGGGGGGGCGAGTTTTGGTATCGATTGTCTTTATCTCAAACAGAAAGTGATAAAAACTACGTATATGAACTAAATTTGCCTTAATATCCTATTGATTAGTCTTAAAGCGTGGTAGAATATCGCCAGTTTAAATGCAGCGCGTTGCCGACGACTCTCCAACTGCTTTAGCTGTAAGGTGTGCGCAAGAAGGCATTAGGGACTTTTAGATTTGCGTGTACTGATACGTGTGACGTCAATTCAAGGCAGTGCATTAAAAGGACGTCGACCGTAGCAATCTACATTGTCTTCGTGTGAATCTAAAAGTCTCTCTCCATCAAAAAGTATGCTTAATTTATCGAGAGAAATTGTGAGCAAAAATCGTAGACGATGAGATATTTCATATTGTATATGTTAATCCCCTCAAAGGGGTGTCCTCAAAAGAAGGTATTTTTCCATAGTCCTCAGGAGACACGAGTCATACACGTACTGGTGTGTGCCCAGGTGTTTATGTGTGTGTGGACATAAAATACAATGAAGTGACTTTTACATTTTGTAGGTAGGCAATTAAATGATTAAAATGTTGTATTTTCTCATGCATCATACATATTTGATGACATAAACAGCTTTTACAATGTTAACATTTATTTTAGAACACAGTTATCCAGAAAAAGAGGTACAGTTTGGCTTGCAGGCCTTGATATTACTCCTTCTGTAGTGTCCGTAACACTGGCTCCTACTCTTTTCTACCCTCGATATTGAAACTAAAACACAATGATGCATTTAATTTGATACTTAATTACATCTAACTAATATTATTTAAATAAAATATTGATATGGAATTAGTCGTAAGTCATTTTTTTTAAATATTTTAAATTCAATTCATGGAAAATAGCTTATTTGTTTGCGTAATATCATATCTAGGAGAAAACCTTCCAGGAAAAGAGAATTTGTGTTATTCATTCAGAAGAGCAACTGTATCAAATTAAATTTGAATTACAAATTCGTAGTATTTAGTTATCAAGCTGTATTTTTAGACCATCACACACTTGTGTAAGTTGTGTTACGGACACTACATACGTTACGGACACTACAATTGCCATTGATTAAATTGCAAAAAAAAAAAAACTGTTATGCTTAGCTGAATTTTATTATACCTCAGCTAGTCCCCGGAGGTAGTTACACAAAGCAAAGTATATAAGAACTTTGAAAACATTTTCACATAGCAGGAATTACACCGCTACGGACACTACAGGAAATTGCGGACAAAATTTATGATCGTAATGTGGGCATATATTTTTGTAACACTTGTATCTGTGTTTGATTTTTTGTTCCTGATTAAAGGACAACATGTTACTCAGAAAATATATCCAATTGACAATTGATATAATGCTAAATTATATATAAATTATAGAGGCAAAATTATACACAAAGCTGTTTTTCAAAAAAGCGTTACGCTTGTCTCTCTTCACAGAAATAACCACTGTATCGCAATTCTTGGGTCAATTCTCAAGCCGTAAAAAAATACTGAGTAGATAAAAAGAACTACAAGCTGGCATGAAAATATATGGCATATCTTGTGTAAATCCATGGTAACACCTAATGAAAAAAGACACATTTTCGAAGTGCAAATGCTTAACAGCCAAAAAGTGGTATTTCTGGCCCTCTATTACCATTCTCACACAGCCAACACAAAATAAATTCAAACAAAAGTTGCTGCCTGATGAAGAACTCATATGGTCCAACATTTCAGGCCACAAAACATTTGATTAAACGACTTTGTGTTTACAGGAGAGATGCGTAACACTGTAGGTAAAATAGTTGCACCCTGATTGTGGCTATACCGAGTATATGTAAGATTTAGCTTTGTTGATTGTTAATTATTAAATGAAATATGTATATCTTTGTTGTGTAGGTTGATGGAAGAGATAACAAATGTTTAGATATATTTCAATCTTAAACACGGGTATATACCCATACATATTTTGAAGGAATAATATCATGAAACCATTATACAAAGGAAGAGACAGTAAAAACCCCTCCCCCCAAAAAAAAGAATAGCCCTTACAAATTCCCTTAAAAAACTTTTTCAAAAATAATCTATGAATTAAAATCTTTGAAGTAAACAACATAAAAACCACTTATTGAGTGAACCTTTAAGAACTAACGACCATATATTCACTCTCAAAACACTGGTATATTTGTACGTGTGCTTTGTGAAAATCTGCAAAGCGTTTGATTTTGTGAACAGAAACGTGCGTGAGAGAGAGAGAGAGAGAGAGAGAACGACTGAATGGATGGATGAAGGAGGGACAGACTGATTGTTATTGTGTACGAGTTATTTTGTTTGCTAAAAACGAATGAAATTGAAATACGTCATGTCTCGAATAGTTGTGAAAAAGAGTGTCAATATCAACATGTTATCACTACCCAACTACACTACACAAGGACCCAATTATGCTTGAACAATTTGAAGAACTATTATTCAAGGGACATCGGTGCTTTCGTTTTCTTCCACACTAAGGCCAAGTAAACATTATTCCTAGTTTTCTCGTCCCTGAAAGCATTCTTTATGCGCCAGTCTCCTGTTTGATTATCTTCTTTTGTGCTATTTGCTATTTTAGATATAAAAATAATTCGGTGATATCTTTAATGAACATCTAAATGAAAGTAAAGGAAAAAAAGGCATAGTATTGATATTTTATAAGCTAAAATATAATTGTTCAATCTATGTATTAAAGGTACTATGTCCCTTTTGCAGCCAACCTCAAATTCTGTAGAACTTTGCAGGAATTATGAATATGTCATGTATGTCCTATCTGTGAAATTTAAACGTTAGCAGTGTCCTCATATTCATATTATGCAAGGAAACACGTTTACTTGCTAGACTTCACTGTCAGACACTATTGAGTGACTGACTGGCTTTTTTCTTCTTTGGTAATAACATACATGAAAAGAGTTGTAAAGGGAGCATGAGCATTTGTCTACATCAATAACCCACTTCTTGTGATGGCCAAGATTAAACTGATTGAATCTTTGCGCAGAATAAAACGTATGACCATTCGGTACAATTGTCTGAAAATCAAGACTATTACTTTTGGGCTCTATAGCCCTAAAGTCGATTTGACAACTAATAGTCGTTATTTTCCCACTTGAAGATATTTTTAAGCCCCACCTTTTTTAGGGATGTTCTAAATTATTTTTATCTTTCAAATGCAGTTAGAATTTAACTTTTTCTTTTTTTTGGCCTGCAAATGGGACATAGTACCTTTAAAGTACCATTTAAAAACTTAATCAAAAGGTCTCAAAACACGCATGAAGTTTATGAATATATCATGAGTGGTCAATCCCTTTACGCAAAAGGTGTAGTGTCAAGTAGATCTCCTGAAATTACTAGCGGTTTCCAAACTGAATGATTTTTTTTTTTTTTTTTTTTTTTTGGGGGGGGGGGGCGAGTTTTGGTATTGATTATATATATCTAAAACAGAACGTGATAACAACTACGTATATGAACTAAATTCGCCTTAATATCCTCCATATGATTATTCTTAAAACGTGGCAGAATATCGCCAATTTAAGTGCAGCGCGTTGCCGACGACTCTCCAGCTGCTTCGCTGTAGGGTGTGCGCAAGAAGGCATTACAGCCAGAACTTCGGCGAAGAACCCTTCAATAAACTGCCGTCAAAACCATATACTTACTTGACCGTGTAGTCCATTTCACATTAAAAAGTAACCAGAAGTGAAATATCCAAATTACGATCATTGTAAAACGGGTGTAATACGGGACAAGTTTGAGGCATTCTGAACACGATGCAACTATATTCATTGTGAATCTGGCAATCTGGTGACTCGGTAACATTGTTGAAGGTGCATTAAAAAAATAGTGTAATCTGTGTATGACATGTTACTTATTATATTCCTCCCACTGTACTAACCCTCTAGTATGCCAAAACTATCAAATCATAAAGATATTTATGGTTTTCTTTGAAGGTGTCACTGCCATTCGTCAATACCCTCTTACAGTAAATTTTCCAACCGTTTTCCATGAAAATAAGGCATAAGACAGAATTTTTAAAATCTGTCAACGCTTAAATGTCAGAAATGGTATGTAGATCCAGTTTATAGCTTTGTTACGACTTACATTCACCTAAATTGTAATTAAATTGTAATAATAAATTGGGGAAAATTAAAGAATCGATCGGATCAGTTTTTCCCAATGTTTATCATTAATAAGGGTCCGTTTTCGCTCTAATTTTTTAGATTATCTAACTTTGATTTTACATCTAGCATTGAAGTCACTACCCTAGCACCATATCTCTCATCTGAACGATATTACCAAGTCCCTTTAATAATTAACAGCTTACTTTTGCATGTTTACTTAATTAGATATTCAGTTATGAATATATTTTTGGTCACAAAGCTGACAATTTTCTTTCAAAATCGAGGATGGAGTGTGAATTTAGGCTAGTTCTGCGTTTTCAAGTCACTTTATTTTTGGTTAGGGTATATATTTAAAGAACTTTACGATAATACATGTTTTCAAACAACCTGATTTGTAACAATAACAACAACAAAGAGACATATTTGACATCTGAACATACGTTTCGACATGAGTATTATTTTGTCCTAACTATAATCGCCTTGTTTCAAGTTTGGGCCTAAGGTAATATGCAGGTATTGCTTTGGTATTAAATCCTTTGTAAAAGTTACCAGAGCCAAAATACCTTATCCTTGCCCATGCAGGTATAGATTCAAGAAACATCAGAAATGCCAGGGTGTGTATAGTTCACATTCTCTTCATTCTCACAGCACTAATAACATTTAGTAAAATTTTTAATGATATTTACTAAGGATTAGGGTTTCTGCAGTAGATACATAGATTGTTTGTAATTCTTTTCCGGTGAGTTTATATAGTGGCTATTGCTTGGATTAACAAATTTTAGAGGAAACGAGCGAGAATTATATATCATACTCACTGTTTGCCTAGATCCTGCTAAATACGAAGTGAATCGTGAATTCAGGCGTCGAGTCCTCTCCTCTGAGATATTTATCCAATTTCAGCTCAGTTAAAAGGATTCACACTTAATCTTACAAAGTTTGAATAAAAGTAACTGCCAACAAGTTACATGAGAAGTCTATTCTAGAACATGTTATGAAGGCGTTTACAATGTCTCTTTAGCAAGATAAGAAAAGAGTTTTTGTCTCTGGGTCATGAATTCGGTTTCACATATGCCGAAAATGCAGTGTGTCGAATAAAATGATCTAGCAATCAATCGAATGGACATTTCCTTGCATAAATGTGCTTCGGTCCATCATATTTCCACTTAGAAGTGTCGGATAATCCGCATGAAATCAAAGACATACTCTCTAAAAAAAATCGAGTGATCACGGACGTCACTCCTCTGGAGAGTGAAAATAGAGTGAACATTCACTTATTTCTTCTTAGAGAGCACTCTAAAATCAATCGATTTTCACTCCTAAACAAGTGATCACGAACGTCACTCCCAAGAAAGTGAAAATAGAGTGAAAATTCACTTTTTTTTTTTAAAGAGAGTAAGCTGCGTGAAGCTATATTTCACCGCTTGGTGACGTGACATTGAGCATGTACCTGATGTAAGTCAGTTAGATCATGTGGTCCAAGAACGAAACCAGATGAAAATAAATATAGCTAGAGCTAACCAATCAAACACAAGAAGGCAATTTCTCATTGAGTGAGTCGCTGCTGATGGGCATTGTGATGCAAATATTATCATGTGATGAAGGGGCCTGGAAAGTTCCATCAACACTTGGAAACCTTAGTCTTTTTCAAGACCAAAAAAGAGAGAAAAAAAGCTACTTTATATAATAACGAGGGTTGGGGGGGGGGGGGGGGTGAGAGGGGACTTCAATATATATCAACTGCCATTGCATCTGAGTACTTTTCCTTACGATTCAATCATTTAAATCTACTACATTAGCTAATCTAGACAATTCCTAATCTACTGGTGCACATGACAGATGATTTATTTTTTTATTTTTTTTTTTTGGGGGGGGGGGGGGGGGGGAGGGAGGGGGAGGGGGGTGGGCTTATGCCAGGTTTGGGTTTCAAAGTCATCATTTAGTTTTTGAAAATGACAATCGAGTTTCGTTTTCTTATAATTGTTATACAGTTTGACCCAGAAAAAACGAAACCGAGAATTATCGATGTTTTATCATAACTTCATCACCATTACGACTAATAAATGACACATATCTGGAAAGCTTAGATGCTCTCCTTTCATTTGATGCAACTCATATGATGCATATTTTACGCATAAGTGAGTAAAAGCAATTTGAAGGAAGGGAACCAAAAAGTCATTTGGTGGGCGGTATCTGAATTTCGAAGAGAAATTCACAATTCTAGAAAGTTCAGTTTCTGCTCTTTCATATGACACCTCAATCAGGAAAGATTAGCCAGGAATAACAAAGTTCTGTTCCATAATTTGATTAAACGAATTTGTTTTCACTGGTTGCCTGCCGTAGCAACAAACGGAATTGACAAAAGACCTAACTCCGTTTCGTTGACGATCAGACATAGACGAAAGACTTCATGCATGGCTGATTGTCAATGAAATGGAATTAAGTCCTTAGGCATTCTCATTGGGCAGTTATATTCTTGACTTGTATGGGGAGGGTTAATCAGCTAAATATTATGCATAAAGAAGAACACTGCTGTGCACGACATGTTAATAATATTAATATTATTTAAAACTACTATAGCCACTAAATAATTATGTCAGTATTTACCCATGTAGGAAAAAGGCTCTATGTGTTGAGTTCAAGACAAAATAAACACCCTACATTTGACGATTAAACAAGTCACCTTGCTCGCAGCCCAAATAGTTATATTCTCTAAATTAATTGTTTTATGGAACTGATTTTGTGTCTTTTCTTCTTATTCTTAATTTATATCATGTAAACGGTATGGCCCGAACTCACAAAGGAGGTTTGTCGACAAACCTTGGTTTTCGTACGTCATATGACGCGTTTTTACGCGTTTTTTACAAACCTGGTTTGTAAAGAACAAAAGGAGGTTTGGCGAAACAAAAGGAGGTTGTCGACAAACCTCCTTTGTGAATTCGGGCCAACGGGTTTACTCAATAATGGACCCTGGATTTCTTCAGACAAAGAGAGAAAGAGGGAGAGAGACAAAAGAGTGACTTTGCCTGGAAACCACACAAATCAATGTTCGATCCCCATTTTTAGTCATACCATGATATTACGGATTGGAACCCCTTTTTTTATCATGTCACAGTATCGTAGGTGAATAAGATAACATACGGCTGGGCGTGTAACACGGTAACAGACGAAGGAAAAACACACATGAAAGGAAAATTCTGAAAGGAAACGTACCTTGATTGACATCATTTGTTCGCGTTGGTAGATTCTACACCAAAGGAAAATCATTTTGCAATCTCTTATTGTAACCGGAGGAGCGTGGGTGCTTAGAAGCTCAAACAAAAACATATTTGACGAATAGAAACTTTAGAGTAAAATTACAATGGAAAACTATTTGAAGTGTAAGCATGTTTATATTTGGGTATGACTTCGTTCCGCTTTGATACAAGCATCCCTCGCTAATATAATATACGAGTGAACCCAGATAATTTAACCATTCAGCTGATGTTAAATAGACTGAGTGAGTCATATGTGTGTGTGGGTGTGCGTGTGTGTGTGTGTGTTTGTATGTGGGTATGTTTCTTAATACTATTGTTTGTATTATAAGTGAATAATATATACAATTGACTTATAGCTTATATTTATGTACTTTAAATTTACTTTCAATTTTTGCTCAGTTTTATATACTGCATATTAGTTTTTGTTTAACTATGTTTATGTATAAGCAATCAATATTGAAAACGTTGTTTATTTCATTCAATTGTATGTTTGTAATACACACTTGGAGATATAAAACAAAATTACTTTAAACAAAAATGAGTGAGTGTGGGGGCAGGGAGGAGCAGGACTTTGTACCAGTAAAATAACCTCCCGATTTTGCTCAAAATATAAGTGCATAACATGTATAATTGACTTATAAATTATGTGTATTTACTTTAAAGCCCCTCTGCAGTATTTTGGCGTGGAGGAATACGACTTCTAGGAAGAAGACAACTTTAGACTGATTTGCAGTTTGCTCGACATTTATTCCGCTCCGAAACTAGGAGTCCTTTTACTCAAAACATGTAAAGTAGGAAAGTCAAAGTAAAACAAGTAACATGCATAAAAGCAATAACAAAATCTTATAACCACAATAAAGAGGGTCCACCATAAACAATTCGACAATAATGTATAAACGTGATATGATTCAACAATCTTAAGGGTACATGTACCATGAGTGAAACTCAAAATTGTAGGGATCTCCGGTCACGTGATCAGCGGAGGGATAGTAACTCCTTCCGATCACCCCAGGTCCCTGGGGTTTACGTGACCTGCCGGTAGGATAGTATCTCCTACGGATGATCCCCACAACTTTTCAATACTCACAAAATCATCAATGCATAAATAACATAGTTATGGAAACACTATATTTGTGGGGTCTCGAGTCACGCGATCAGTAGCCTCTTGTCGATGCCCTCGCGCTGTTGGAGTCTCTAAATTCTGACGAGCGAAGCGAGTCAGAGAAACCGAGGCGCTCGCGCTGAGGGCCTCTTGACAAGTGATCTGAATTTCTTATGTTTTACTTTGTTTGGCGAATATTCCGACCCAGCAGAGTTCGGTGAAAGTCATCCAATCAGAGAGAGCTACTATGACGTAATATCTAACGCTCTGTGCGAATTCCCTCCGTGAGAGCGAGACTGGCCGATTCCATGACATTTGCTCCGGCGACAATTGCTCCGCTGTAAATTTCATACACTAATCGAATGGCTAACTTCAACCCTGGATTCAACACTATACCCTACCCTAAACCTAACCCTAAACCTAACATAAAACCCTATTGAAACCCTAACCCTAACCCTACATCTTAGACGAAATAAAGCCCGGAGCAATTGTCGCAGGAGCAAATGTCGTGTCACCGACTGGCCGCCTAGTTGTAGTCTGCAAGCACAAACCCTGGTCAGTCGTAAAAGAGAGTGTGCACTATAAGACTACCAAATGCCACGTACTATAGCTGCTCCTGACCTATATTGGTACAACCAGTAGGTACCAGTAGATAGCTGGGCTAGGCTTCTCTCAAGGCACAATGATTTTTTGATAAATGTCAAATTAGGGTCTGTGCTTGCAGACTAGCCTAGTTGGGCAGTCCCGAACACACACGTACACACACACAATCGCTGCGGTCTAGACATGCATAATTCAGTAGGAAATCGGGTCTCATGAATATATAATTCAGATCACTTGTCAAGAGGCCCTCAGCGCGAGCGCCTCGGTTTCTCTGACTCGCTTCGCTCGTCAGAATTTAGAGACTCCAACAGCGCGAGGGCATCGACAAGAGGCTACGCGATCAGCGGAAGGGTAGTAACTCCCTCCGATCACCACAGATACCTGGGGTTTACGTGACCCACCGACAGGATAGTATCTCCTGCAGTATCCCCAATGTTATCCCGGTGC
This sequence comes from Strongylocentrotus droebachiensis, assembly GCA_035222895.1. Taxonomy (NCBI): domain Eukaryota; kingdom Metazoa; phylum Echinodermata; class Echinoidea; order Camarodonta; family Strongylocentrotidae; genus Strongylocentrotus; species Strongylocentrotus droebachiensis. The sequence continues at coordinate 66,594 of JAVYIG010008660.1, read as the reverse complement.
TACTAAACCAGCGCATATATAAGAAGTGGTGATAATCGGAACCAACCATGGAATAATCACGAGTAAAAGAAATCCTCCCCCAGTCAACCCCCGTGTTACCATGATATTAAGTACATACAATTCGTTATATCACTCAAAACAACATTGTACTTCCAATTTGTTAATCCTCAATCAACTTTAAGTAGTTTACTTCTTCAACTCTACTTAAACTAAAGAGGGGTGGGTGGGCCGGGGAAAAAGGACTTCTCCGAGCGGAGATAAAGTCGAAAGTGAGAAAATCTTGCACACGGCGTTCCTACGCTTACTGCGCGCATAACTCCACCGTTGTAGATTCACTGGCTGTGCGCATTTTCGGTTTCTTTACAGAGGTAAATTTCACATGTCGCTGTCTCACAAAGGCACCGCTTAAACAGCTGTAAAAGGCGCGCGCTATTTCTGGCCTATGCCAGCAATTGTTGTGTCTATCCTTGACTCTCCCAGAATGACTCTGATCATTTATTATGATCAGTTATTCCCTGCAAGGCCACTGGCAGCTGGTTATCTCATCAAATCAGCTCTCGAATAACATAAGGAAACGGACATCATGGGGGATCAACGGGTACCGCGGAGGCATTCTTGGCCGTATAAAGGGCGCAAGTAGCTTTATGTAGTGCAGTGGGGCTTTATGTTTACTTTGTTGCACAGTTTTATATACTGCAAATTTGTTTTTGCATAGTTATGTTTATGTATATAAGTAATGGATATTGAAAACTTTTTGAACAATTCAAAGTATGTTCTTGTTTGTGTTACACATTGGGAGGAATAAAACAAAACTACAGAAATAAAAAGTGTGTGTGTTTGCGTGTGTATCCTTGTGCGTGTTGGCGTACTTTTGTGTCAATGTGTATGCGAGAGTTGAATTAATATTCTTTCTGGGCAGCCCACATGGGCGGGGAAGGTGTACGCATGCCCCGTAAACAATATGCTGGCAGGAACGGGTGAATGAAGACAGGGATATGAGTGTGTGCGTCGATGGAGCAGAGAGAGAATGGGGGATGGGTATTAATTGTGAGTGAGTGGGTGAGAGAGAGAGAGAGAGGGAAAAAAGTTGGTGAGTTAGTTGAATTAGTAGATGTGAATAAGAGAAAGAAAATCAAATGAATGATCGACTACAAGAGCAAAACAATAAATCCATGGATTTGCGAAAGAGCGGGTGAGACGATTTTTTTAAACAATACAGGTTTGTAATGGAAACTGCTTCTATCTTTACGGATGAGGTCCATGGGAACGCTTTACGGTCCCCTTTGGGTCACAGAGACAGAGCCCTTGCCGGGAGTCTAGGCCGGGGGCAGGAACCCCTAATTGACTCCAAGTTTTCGAATTCATTACCTTCAATATAGCGGTCTTGAGCGATAGAAACTGTAATCTATTCCTTAATATTTGCACTGCCTCTTTGATAATATGTTGTTGGAAATCATATCTGTCTATCACATGCACTTTCTCTCACTTTCTTCCTCTCTCTCTCTCTCTATCTATCTGCATGATTTTGTTTCGGAATCTGGGACAAAGTTACCCAATCGCTTTAATGCAGTGAGAAGCACTCACAATTATGAAACTATATACACAAAGTATACTGTTTCAGGAAGAGCTAAATACTGAAAGTCCATCATGCTGACCAGTAATATATTAAATGACCTCTAGCTTCAAATATGACCATGTGATATTTTCGTGGTTTTCTGGTGTCCGGTCACATGTCTCTTCTTAAATCTAATCGTAGCCTAATCTTGATAAAGCCTGGGACATAGTAAGAGGGCGCTCGACAACAATCCTTTCTAATGTTGTTGACTATAGGACAGTTTGGCCAACCCGGATCGAGCGCGACTAAATGTACTGTTTTGATGGGCTAGCTCATGTGGTGTATTACTACATCAGTCACTAGCTGGCGCTAGAACAACTCGCCCCTTCTTACTGAATGACTCATCAAATGTTTGGACATCTGTGATGAAATTCATGTTTGCTTTTACCACAATCTCGGGAATCAAGTACCAATTAGATCACTTGCCAAATACAGCCTCATAACATGTTGTTTATATATCTTCTTGTACAGATGCCACACATGTACCTTTTTACTGTCGTAGATTTTAAACAAATTAAATTTTCATTATTTCATATGTATCTTTATGTCTGTGTTTTGTATATAATTCCCCATTTTGTAAACATTCATATATATTTGTATTTATAACATTGTTTTAATTTAACCACTACTGACAAAGGACCATTTGGTTACAGCCTTACATTTGTTGTTTCTTTATTTTTGTTTGGTTTGTGTTTGTACACCTCATAAAAATCAACTTCACATAACTGTTGCATCATTCAATGACAAATATTTGTACTCTATGTGTGAATAACATACGAAGCATTCCTTTTCATCTTTAGGGAAATCCCCATACATTTGTTAGACCCATGCATTCACTCAAATATTAGTTTGTAATACATGGTTTATGTTCATACACCCAATTATCAGTAGATTATATAACAATCGTGGATATTTCAGACCCCTGCATTCATTACACGTGGTTTTGATTTATGGCATGCATGGCCCCATGTAATGACATCGATGGTGGGTCATAATTATCTCCATACAATATAGCAATATTATGCACTATGGTTTGTTTGGTTCGGGGAATATGTATCAGAACAATCGGCCTATCATACCTCACTTGTTAATGTGCCAGGCAAACTTCTTGCAAGTTTTCAAATCAAATCAAACATTTGTATACTATTACTATATATTGTAACGCCAATTTGAAATGATATTTGTTGTAAAGTTTTCTCATCAGTTTACACAAGGTCTAGAGTAGAGATAGTTCAAGGCCTCCATCAGATATGACGTAGCGAAACCTCGATCTTTGTTCTCTTCATGATGAAGTTAAGTGGAACACGTTTTACTTTTGTTGGTATTATAACACAATGCTCAGTGAATAAGCATATGAACTCCGTTTGAAAAGGCTTGGTGACATTCCAGTGTCAGGTCGTTTTCCATTTTGATGTGAGGCTGGTTTCCATTTTGGTGCCAGGATCTTTTCCAAGTAAGTGCCTGGTAAGATAGCCCACAAGCTTGACGTGGTACAGATGGTATGCAGTATCTCAACCAAGGCTACTTAAACAAACCCCAAACACACACAACACATACAGGGAGAGGTCAGACTACACATGCACACACACACACACAAGCACGAATAAAGACTTTAAAAAAAGGACATGGAAACAATCTGATAAGTTATAGTCCCATCCCTTATTAAAGTACCATGGGGAACGTGGTATTAATTACGATGGTATTTCCATATTTTCAAATGCTAATTGCAAGGTACCCATTGATCTTGTATAAAGTGAATGTAAAACCTTGATACAATCACGGTACTGTTACGGCCCTCCTTCTTAGAACGGGTCCTGGATGCTGGAGGGCTGGCCTGTCCCTTGCCTCTATCACCGTCATCTGAAGAATTTGCCATCCTGAATAATGCGAGCGGTTTGTATTTGGCTTGTAGTTTAGAGGCCCGGACGTGGCTCCGTTTTCCCAAAGTATATGAGTGTGGAGATGAGAGGTGTTTTGGATAGCTGGACGTGTATTATCTATGAGAGGGTTATATTACATCAGTCTATGGAGACTCAACTAATTACACGTTATGAAACGATGGATTGTTTAACTGTATACTTTATTAATACAAACATAAGTCAACTTCTCCAACACGTTATCATAGTTAACACCGACACCAATTACCTGGATTAATCTCAACAAGTAGTAAAGGCAGGTATTGCCTTTTGTAGGAACTCTATTTCTCGCTTCCAGTCCTTTTCCTTACTTTAGCTCAGCTGGAGCAAAGCGGAGAGTTCGCTATCTGATGCTAGGAGTCCACTGGGTCGGCGCCAGTTGGTGCCAGTTGGCGCCAAAGATTATGTGATTGGCGCGTAGTGGCTCGCTGTGGCGCCGAATTAATGTCCGTTCGGCATGTGTCGCCAAGTGGAATAAACTGGGTGCCATATGGCGTGCGCCAAATGCCACCCGGCTTGCTCCAAAATGTTGCGCCACTTTGCGCCAGTTCGCGCCATTACACGGCCATTTGATTCCAAAATTCACCCTGTTGGCGCCATTCGCGCCAATACACGGCTACTTTGCGCCACTTGGTGATTAGTTTGTGCCAAAGGTCGCCAAATTGGTTTGAACTTGCCGCCGCTTGGCGCCACTTGCCGACTATATAAATACCGGACATCGGCTACCTGGTTCAGACCCTCCTCAGCTGCTGTATGAACAACATCTCTACTAAATATTTACAATTTTGATATGTCTGAGGCTTTTGATAATGTTGGAGTGATGATGCTGCTCCATCAGAAGATGATGAGAGATGCTGAGGTGGCCACTGCCTATCAACTTATGCTGGCCAATCCTGAAAAAGAAGAGCCTCCAAGGAAGAAAAGGAAGCACAACTGGTGGTTTAGACCCATGCTCCACCCACAGTTGAGGGCCGAACGTGGACAGTACCACACTTTGATGGAAGAGCTGAGGGAGAATGACAGGAGGAAGTTCAAGAACTACACCAGGGTGTCCCCAGAGATGTTTGATGACCTGTTGGTCAGGCTTACACCCCACTTGCAGAAGAAGGACGCCCACTTCAGGAAGGCCATTCCCCCTGGTCTCAAGTTGTCCATCTTCCTGCGCCATCTCGCAACCTGTGCCACCTATGCCGAGCTGTCTTACAACTTCCGAGTGGGCAAGGAAACCATCCAGAAGTTTGTCCCTGATGTAGCCAGAGCGATAGTGGATGAGTATGCTGCAGAAGTCATCTCCCTCCCCACAACCAATGAAGGCTGGCTTGAGGTTGCAGGTGATTTTGAAGCCAGATGGAATCTTCCTCACTGTCTGGGAGCCTATGATGGAAAGCACATCCATCTCCAGAAGCCCAACAAATCAGGCAGCCTTTACTTCAACTACAAGCAGTTCTTCTCGGTTGTCCTGATGGCTCTGGTAGATTCAAAGTACCAGTTCATGTGGATCGATGTGGGTGGGGTTGGCCATCAGTCTGATCCCCAGATCTACAACAACAGTGAACTGAAGGAGTGCATTGAAGCTGGCACTTTAGGCATCCCAGATCCAGCTCCTCTTCCCCATGATGATGAAGAGCACCCTATGCCGTACTTCTTCGTGGGAGACGATGCCTTCGCCATGAGGACGTACATGATGAAGCCCTATGGCCGTCGTAACATGGACCAACAGCAGAAGATCTTCAACTACAGGCTGTCCAGGGCAAGGCGTGTGGTTGAAAATACCTTTGGCATTCTGGCTCTGCGGTTCCAGTGCTTCCTTGGCCAGATGAGACAGGAACCAGACACAGTCCGCCTGCTCGTTGAAGCTGCCGTCATGCTGCACAACCTCATCAGGAAGCGCTATCAGGCACTGGACGTCCGCATGTTGGACCAGGAGGATGCCCAGCACAACCTCATCCCTGGAGCTTAGAAAACTGCCGCCATCACTGTGAGAAAGTCCTGCGATGCCGCCCTGCTTTTATAGGCGGCAAGTGGCGCCGAATGGCGGGCAACCAGGTGGCATTTGGCGCGAAGTAGTCACCAATCGGGTGCTGTTTGGCTCGCGTAGTGGCGCAAACAAGGTGCCCCTTGGCGCAAAGTGGCGCCATGTGGCGCGAAATCTCATTGGCGCAACTTGGCGCGCGCCATTACATTCCAGTGGATTCCAATAGGCGGATTGTTTGCGCCAAAGGGCGATATGTTCGCGCCATTTGGTGCCACTTGGCGGACACTTGGCGCTGATTGCTCGATGCAAGTGGCGCGACGAAAATTTCAAACATTTTGAAATTTTCTTGCCGCCACATTCAAATTTGGCGCCGTGACGGGCCACCACGAGCCAGTTGGGAGGCAGTTTGAGCCACTACACGCCACTAGGCACCGTATTGGCGACACTAGGCGCCACAGTAAATTGCATTGGCGCAAACTGGCACCAACTGGCGCCGGCCCAGTGGACTCCTAGCATGACCAAGACGAGAGCCAGCGTCGAAGTGACGAAATACCGGCTGGTTACTGCTATTTATAGCATCTGAGACGCTCGGAGAGCTGCTTTACGCATGGTGCGTCCCTAATCGCGCTCTGAGCCCTTACGCCCCAAAAGCTTACTGCCCTCTACGTTTTCTGCAAGATAACTACCTGTAACGGGCTGGTCCGTTACAGTACTCACGTACCATACGAGGAGTATCGTTCGGCATGCACCTTGGCTGTATGGTATAATCATGGCTCTCTTTCCCCTGCTTTAGTAGACGAATATTTAAATAACGTGTGTTGGTGAGACTAATCGTGGTACTGATGAGATTTAAGAGGACGCTTTTTTAGTCATATGAGGGACTGCATCGTTTATGACTCGAATCAACTCTAATTATAGCGGAATCCACGCCAAAGCAAACATTACAATTAAATTACACCCCTTTAGAATGGGTTGCACTTTTTTGATCGTGGATTTTCATTTAATACGAAGTTGTACTTAACTTAAATACCAAGAGAGATTATTTTTATTGCATTCTTTGACATGGCATATTTCCTTTTTATGAAAGTGGTGAATGTATCAGATTAAATTCAATTTTAACTACTTTAGATAGTAAATAAATATGTAGAGGGTAAATTTGCCTGCTATGTCTTGTTAATGGACATTAGTGGCGCCCCTGTGGAAAAACAGGTGAAAACACGTTAATGTTACCTTTATTTGGAGACGGACCCCTCCCCTGGTGCTCAAGGGGGAGGGGGGGGGGGGGGGGGGGATGGAGTTGCAATATTTAAAATTCCGAGGAGAAAAAAGTGCTCACTCCCCCCCCCCCCCCATTTGTTTAAATGATTTATAAACTATGGAGCTCACTTAATTAATTATATTAAAAATAGAATATCTAGTCACTGTCAAACAGGTTGGGAAAATACTAATATATCTGCGATAGTTTATCGACTGATTGTGCTGCACACCCACAAAACACACAAGAGGAGAGATCAGACTATGAACACACACACACCAACTACCTCTCTCACACACACACACCCACACGCACACACACGTACATATGTGCATTATCCCAAGTGTGAATAGCAACAGATGAAAATGTAGTTCTATCCCTTATTTGGCATATAGTAATCTTAGTATAAACAATGTAGTTTTTTCTCCTTATCTACATCTTTGTCTAACTATTATCTTAGTTGGACCCCTTTTCTGCACACTATCCTCATCTTGCTTCCTTCTTCATTCGTTCCTTTTCTCTCTCTTTTCTCCTGTCACCCGTCTTTGTATATTTGTAAGTAAGTTTTTTAAGGGGACCTATGTTATCATAAGCTTCGCTTCTCTAATTGAATTCTTTATTCCATAGTACATACTATGACAGTAAACGATACGTGGTAGAACCATGATAAAGCAATGGTACCAATGTTTTCATAGTTAAATGTATTGTTCAATACAATGGTTAAATGGTGACCATGGTGCATGTGTCCCTTCCTTTTACCATGATAAACAACACGTTTAATCATTTCCGTTTGTTTTGTTATTTTAATGAATTATACAGACGTATACACGTATTCATCAAGCAGTAATGGCCGAAATCAATCGAAATATCAAACTCGAGCACTCCTAAAATCTTCAGGAGTGTTTTTCATAATGTAGTACTATATTGGCGTCGCTATCCACAATTTATATAGTTATCATATTTATATCAATTACATATAAACTGTTCATCATACTGTCAGTACCGTTCATTAAAATATACTTCTTGTTTTTAACCTGAAGAAGAAAGATGCCTTCCGAAAATATGTATACCTGAAAAACTTGAATATTAAACAAGATCAGTGATATAACAAATATATATATATATATATATATGTATATATATATATATATAAATGTGCGTTATTATACACATATATTATCTATATAGCTAACAACCACATATATAATGTACATCATTAAGGCAACACGTATTTGTAACATGTTAATATTATATTTGTTTAGTACAGGCAGTAAGTTACACAAGTTATAGAAAGAAAATATCATGATGATCCGAACTGTAATACATGGCTAATGACAAAATAAAGCAAAAGTATAATATTTTCGTCCGAAGGGTACCCTCATTCTGAGAGATTCAACAAAAGTAAACAAAGCAACTGAAATTTTGCACTAATAGAACAATCTTTCTATGTAAATCAGACATGTATTACTACCTCTGCTACAACATTTTTGTCTTCATTTTTCTTTCTCTTTCTTCTTCTTCTTCTTCTTCTTCTTAGCATTATCATTACAATAAGTTTTATTAATTTTCTTCATCTGCTTCATCTACTTTAACTCCTAAAATTGCTACTACTATTTACCAACGTTTCTGTGGTGGTCCTATAATAATCATAATAACTGATAATGCCATAAGTCTGGGTTTGAAAGTCAATTCCGCTTCAGTTCTACTCTCCTTTCGATGAACAAACTTAAGGTAGCATACGTTTCATCACTTTTACAATAGGAATAAAAAGGAAATTACCTTGCTTGGTATTCCTATGGATCTCACGTCTCCTAACTTTGTAATTTTAGCAGTCTTATATTTTCAAATTCATTTTGATTGTTGAAAATTATGTGGCGAGTTATATTAACACTGGTTAAAACAAATCTGCTTATTTCTACAACCTCATTCGACCGCAATGAACATTATTATAAATGTTTACTTTAGTTAAATAGTTCGTCTTGCTATTTTTTTCTTCCTATTTATATATTACTACACAGCCGGCGAAATGAGAGTTGTTCTCGAACATTCTCAACGTTTGTATTACACATGTTGATTACCTCAATAGACATTACCCTAAAGGTTTCCTGGAAATGTAGTTTTCTTACAATAGCTCCGGTTCGCCTATATTATCAATGAATTATAAATCATATTGCGTTCTACAATCATATCTTTGTGTTCAATACAAAATTGATTATCAGTTCACCTGATTTCACGAGAGCATACATCATATTTTACATTGTTTCCATAACTTGTCATGCAAGACGAGTTCTGAATTTGAAGGGAAGGAATTATTAATACAAATGCTCGTGAAAATGATAGCCCATTGATGAATTCAAACTTAAAACAATGTTTTTTTTCTGTATTTCTTGGATTGTCTGTCATGAGTTCACCCCGTTTAGTTACAGGGTGGAGTTAGCTTATATGACATACTTTTACGTTATTGAATTGAATTGAATTGAGTTGAATTTATTTATGCACCACCATTGAAACATTGAAACAGAAGATATATATAAATGTACAATGACAATGTCAATATAACATAAATACATGACATGAATTATAAAAATACATGTTCTACAGCGATATACATGTACATTATACAAATATTAAAAAACAGTTATAAGTAATTTTAGTATCAAGAGTAAAACAATAAATGACTATTTACAATGGCTTTGTGCTCGATGGTAAAATAGAGTAAAAATAGCACATGTGCTAGTCGAGTCTGACTCTCGTTATCTAAAACCTGAAATAAAGTTAATTGACAAATACACAATGTGTTTCCAAATCCTATAAATAAGATTTGTGTATAATATTACAATTTAAAAAACGAGACTGGTTGCTATTTACATCTACGGTATTTAATTACAAGGTTATAATTCGTGGTTTTCACCCAAGAGTATTTTTGTAAGTTTGTTACAAAAAGAGCTTCTTGATCTCTCAATTCTTAGATCAATAGGAAGCATATTCCAAAAATTACTTCCAACAAACGAAACAGAAAACTTGCCTTGGTCTGTTTTGAATAAAGGAAGACGTAGTTGTCGACCCGTTTTTTGGCTTGTGGAATATTCATGTTGTATCATACTGCAATAATGTTTTAAGGAATGAGGTAATCGTTCATTTATCAAATCAAACACAAAAGTATAAATAGATAATGTATGCAATTTAAAAACATTCAACCATTTGAGGTCATGAAACAGTGCATTAGTATGAGAACGATGTGGCTTGAAAGTTATAGCACGTACAGCCATCTTTTAGGTGTAAAATATACATTTCAAGTGTGATTCAAGGGTCATATGTAATATGTGGCTGTATCAGAGCTTTATACAACCGTATCAATATATGTTTAGGGACAAAGTGCCGTAATTTAAAGAGGATACCCGGCATTTATCTCATTACGTATAAACCTATGACAAGAAATCACTGGAGTAATCACAGGAGTAATCTAAATTTGCACTAAAATGGCATAAGATATATACACAGCAGAACTGTTGCATAGACTTAAATATGAAATCTAAAATGTAATCAATTTGACCGATGCATTGATGAAAACTTTTCTGATTCATTCATTACGTAATATACGAGTGTTTTATCTTTATTTATGGTAGTTTACATCATGAACCATAGAGAAACCAATGAAAACAGACAAATTAAAGGTTTTTGTTTTGACCTCATCGGAGTAAATCGTATTAATTAATATTTAATAAAAAGCCGAAACTTGACAGTTTAAGTGGAAGATGCAGAAAAAAACGCGCGTTCATTCTTGCGATTTATTCTGATGAGGGTGACACTAAAAAAAAAAAAAATAACAATTTAAAAAAAAATAGATAACGATCATAAACTTAAACAAATTGACGTAAATCCGCTTGATCGTAGTCATTATTGTAACTTAATCAATATAAGATATTATGTATGAGGTCCTTCAACGAGCATATTGGTGTATGTCAGGTATAAAGCAACGGTACAGGTCAGCTTGACCGGTAGTGTGTAGTCATCGCTGATACTCAACCAATGTGAGAAATGATATAAGACTTGTCATCGTCCACATTACCATCCTGATAAATAAGACAAGTGATAACATAATAAGGACAACATAAAACGTAATAAAATATTTTTTTTTAATAAAGAAGCAATGCTGAAGAATACAATTGCATCAACAAATTATTTGGTTGGTTGGTTGTTATATTTTTACCTGACTGCTAAGAAAGCATAAATGCTTGTAAGTAAGCAACCGGACGACCGACGGCTTTAGTTCCTCTCCGAGGGACCTGGTACTGAGGATTAATGCCTCATACCCCCTTCACATACACGGATTTTTCTTACGAGTCCCTACGGATCGCACAAATTCACGGATCTTTCACGGATTCTTACGATTTTGCCACTTTTACGACCGGTTAAGAATTATTACGAGCTGTTTGCGGTTTATTACGGATTATTACGATTATTACAGTTATTACGATGTATTTACGGCAACAGTCCACGATTTGTTGCGAGTCGTCACGGATAACTACGAGCAACTAACGTGTTAGTTACGACCTGTTTACGTGTTGTAACGAATAGTTACGAGTAAGTTACGAGTATTTACGAGACCTTACGAATTTAACCAAAAAATAACAACTGAAAATGAAGTGTTCGAACTTGCAGCTTTTAATACCTTTCCCCAAATCGTAAACAGTTCGTAAGCATATGTAAAGTATACTTATCTATTCGTAAATTCCTCGTAACTACACGTAAAATGCTCGTAATAACCTTTATCAATCCGTAAAGCCATCGTAAAATGACCAGAATAAAATCGTAAACAACACGTAAGCACACGTAACCATCCGTAAACTGCTCGCAATATTCCGTAAATAATCCGTAAACAAATCGTAAACTAACCGTAACGAATCGTTACAAAAATCTGTTACGAGTCATTTACGGATTCTTGCGAGCAGTTTACAGATGGTTATGTGTTGTTGCGAGCAGTTTACGGATGGTTACGGATTGTTACGAGGTATTTACGAGCTATTTACGGACAAATCAATCCGTGGACAATCGTAAGAAGATTTTTGACATGTCAAAAAATTTGCCTCTCCTTTCACGGATCCTTAAGAGTGTCTATGAGTTGTTGCGAGTTGTGACGAGTTATTTACGGATACCAGCGAGTTATTTACGGATGCTTGCGATTGACTACGAGTTGGCGATCCGTAAGGACTCGTAAGAAAAATCCGAGTATGTGAAGGGGGTATTACCAAAGGGCACTAGCGCATCGACATGGTTTCTAACCCGGTTTCGAATTAGCGAATTAATATTTTCAAATTCCTTATTCCATTAGGATAATTGGTGATTAATCTACGTTCTATAACAAGCTTGCTTCATAGGGAAACACAAGGTCTTTCTCCGGTAGCATCGCATCGCACTAGGCATTGATATTGGCATCATTGGGGGACTCACAGTCACACCAATCAAACTAGGTGGATGAAACACAAGTTAAAAGGGAAGTCCACCCTGATATTGAGTTGGTTTTAATATTAGCAGAAACATTGAGACAAATAAATAAATGAAAGTTCGAAAAATAGAAGAGTTATGAATATGTTAAGTTGCCATCAGTGAAACAAATATTTGCAACACTGTGACGTATCAAGCGAGCTCCTTTCTAATTTTATCTCTTTAGAAAATGTTATAAACTTTCACTTTTGTTGTTGTTTTGTTATGACGGAATAGATTTGTTTTATAAAGGGTTGTATAAAAACATAATTGCATTAAATATCTTTAAGTACATTTTCTGAAGGGAAAACATACATTTGTTTTTTGGAACATGGCAAATGGGAGGGGAGCTCTTACGATACGTCACAGAGTCGTCAATTTGTGTTTGATTGATAGCACCCTCAAACATTCTTAACTTTCTTATTTGTAATCTTTTTTTCCTCAAAATTTCACTGACATGTTTCTCTCACTTTTCTGCTTCTTTTAAAACCAACAGGGTGAACTTCCCCTTCCTTGTTCTGCTTCCAGTTATTTCTTGTTGTTATCCTCCTCCTCCTTCTTTTTTACACTCTCGTGTTCTTTTCCTCTCTCCCTTTGTCACTCTCTTTCAATTCCCACCTTTCTCTCTCTCTCTTTTTTTTAATTTTGTTTACCATACGATGTCACTTACGTGCGTCGGTTGCCTGAAATAACTGCTTTACCTAATGATTTATTACAACAAAATGTTCAAGGAATTAACGAGCACCTTTATTTGTCGATGATATCATACAGGTATATAGAAGTTTTAATATAATTGAAAACATCCATACAACAAAAAGCATGAAAAGAAGAGGCGTAGAATGAACAGATTAAAGAACATGAACAAGTACAGCGGAATGAGAAAACGAGTATGAAGGAAAACAAGGACGGCGGAGTGTCTTTAAAAGTGTGTGTGTGTGTGTGTGTGTGTGTGTCGGGGTGGGGGGGGGGGGGGGGCTCCATGAAAATGTCCCATTAACATGTGCTCCTCATTTAAAATGACTGAGAGAAATTTTTAAGCTTGAATTTGTAATATTTGTTAAGCTGTTCATATGTGTTGCAAAAGGGGCACCTACAAAGGTTTACATTAAAGTGGAAACAATACAATTTTTGTATAAAGGCATTGTTATATATCCCCGGCCTACTTAGTAATTAAGGGTTGATTTTCTCTCTATGTTTTCAAAGATTCTACCTCATACTTTGCAGTTGCATTTGTGGAGGTCTAAACATTCCTTTGAAAGAGATCGAAGCGATTTCATGAGTAGTGAATAATAATAATGATATTCGGTTCCTGTATAGCGCATATCACATTACATAACGTCCCTATGCGTGTCTAAACAGCTTTAGGAATTATTATTCTAGCTTTAGTTCCGGCAGCCGTTATAAGCGCACAGTGCGTTTTAAGTAAAAATCATTACAGGTACTTATTTAGGTCATCTGGGTCGATTGCGGCAAATGTAAATGAACGTCTTCCCAAAGGACATTTGTGCCACGGCGTGACTCGAACCACAGACCTTGTGATCCACAGTCCGGTGACATATCCACTCGACCACGACAACTTTCACAGGAAGTCGTATTTCAACTGATTAGGTCAAATTATTAGATGAAACAACCGATCCTGGTGGATTTTTAAGCACGAGCTTATGGTAAACTAGATGGAACTTCGACTCCGCACAGTCGAAAATGATGCCTTCGCCATAGATCAATTTTAAAAATCAAAACAGAAGCAATTTTTCATTGAATTTTTCAAATTCAAGTTTAATTGTAATCCATTAAAGGTTCTCAGAATATCGTGATTACAAGCTATTTTCCATATACATGTATGACCCTTTTATTTTTGCCCCCATGCCACTCAAATCTGATCAAGTCATTGGCTTTGCAAGATACATACATGCCTTGAGTTTGATGGTAATCCGTCCATCGGTTCTAATAATAATTCGATAACAAGCTATTTTTGCATATATAATGAGCCTAATGACCGTTGACCTTTGACCTCATGACCCCAACATCTAATCAGTTCGTTGGCTCAGCAAGATGCATACATGTCCTACGTTTGATGGAAATCTGTCCATCGGTTCTGATGATGTGATTACAAGCTATTTATGCATACATACTGAGACCTATGACCTTTGACGTTGTGACCCCAACATCTAATCACTTCATTGGCTCTGCAAAATACATCAATGACTTAGGTTTGGCAGGAATACATCAATCGGTTTTTGAGATAACGCGATCACGAGAACGGGACGTACGGACGGACGCACAACATACAAGAATTGATCAGACATTTAATATATTACATGTTCGTACTAAGATATCAACCATAAAGTGTTGGATAAAGTTCTAGATCAAAGAAATGATCTCAGTTGTTTTAAAAAGGGGGTACATAGGAAGTATAGGTTTCGGGAAAGTAAGGAGTGATAAAAAGAGATTTGAAATTTGAAAACCTCTTCATTATTTAAACTGTAATATTCTTGAACATATGGAAATATATTGCATTAATAGTCTACGGAGTTCCAAAGGGCGTGATTTATCAAAGAGGATATGTTCGAAGATGCCTTGATAGCAGTTAAGTAGAATATGTCATGGTAGCTTATAGGGACAAACACAAATTGTAAAAAGGGCACACTTCTTATAAAAAATAGCTATCTGGAGAAGAGACATTTGGTGGCGTTGAAAACGAGAGCATGGTTATATTTGTAAAGAATAGAACAGTTCGTTATCATGAAGTTGGGGGCATTGCCCAGAATTCACTGCCTTTCACTGTGATGGTACACAAAATATACTTGTAACGACACACAGAGCCGTTCGCATTGTTTAAAAAGTAGACAATACGAGAACTCAAAATATAAAGAAACAGTAAAACAAACAAAAATTAGGCAGAAGGAGATGATTTTGCAGAAAAAATGAACACAAACAAATTTTAACGACTAAAAATGAGCCTAATGAGGGAAATAAATTTAGAAACGAAATATTATTTACGAAAAAAATAAATATATATTTGTGTCTTAACGGTTGTTATACATACGAAAATAAGAAATAGTGAAAGTGTACAGCGGACACAACGTGAATCAATACTTACATGAAAAACTTGCACTTCGAGTTCGCCGCGTGAAGATGTGTGAAGACCTGTGAGATGACATTCCAGTTTGCCGCCCTTTCTAGTACCACACAAGTAGAACCTTTGTCCAGAAAACAGAGCGATGGCGGGAAGGTGTGTTGGGTGTTAAAGTAAAGAGAAAGGAGCAGAGAGAGAGAAGAGAAAAAAGGAGAGAGAAGAGAAAAAAGGAGAGAGAGAGGGGGGGGGGCATATATGGAGAAAGAGACATTAATAGTAGAGAGCCAGACAAAGAACAGTCATATTAAGAAAGAGAAACAGACAGAGAACGCGTAAAATAGCTAGTATTATATTTTTTCTTTCCCATGAACGATTCGATGTTGTAAGCTTCAATAAACAAAGTTACAAACTCCGGGAGGGGAAGCGGGTGGGAGTGATCAAGAGGGGGAGGGGGGGGGGGGGGGGGGATGTTTCATCTAGCCTTAATAATTATATTAAAATTGATCAGATAAATGTTAAGGGCCTCCAAATCATCAGGATTTCAGGCCCCGTTTTATTAAAAAACAAAAACAAACAAACAACAACGACAACAAATATTTTTAATAAATACAAAATTAAATTGATTTTAGCTTTAACAAATTATATTATATGGTCTATATAAGATACTGAAAACTTAAAACTAGGAGGATATCCATCTCGTTTTAAGTACGTTGTCAGTCCGTCTAATTGCAGGACGGGGACAATTTTGTACAGGCTCAAAGTTTTAGAGCACCCTTCCAGTCCAAGCCAGTCCGAGCCCGTCCATAAAGTTCTTAAACGGATCGTTAACAGTTGATTCTACGTTCACTCCATTTGCACACAGTTTGAGCACGATTGTCAACATGTTACAGAACGTAGTGAGAACTAACTTTGTGTGATGGGGGCTTCACTTCAATGTCTTGATTTGCACAGCTTGAATCGTTGAAGTTGGAAGGGAATAAGGAATGGCAAGAACGCGCACGGGTTTTATAAGCCTTGAGCCAGGACGCGATTCCACATGCTCTAGGAGCGCGTTCGAACGCACTAAGAACGAGATGAGGACGAGCTGAACTGTCTCTAAACTTGTTAGAATCGGTCGTTTTCGGAACGAGGTAGAACTAGTTAACAGCGGGTATAAACTGATTACGGACTGCCTTGAATTGCCTGGAAATGGCAAATTTACCCGATCTGAACTTGATATGAACTGACTGTGGATAGTGTTTAGACGAGATGGATGTATTCAGGGCTGTTTATGAATGAACTAGGGTCGTATTACAGACATTATTTACAAATTCTACTACGATCACAACCCGTTTTACGATTTTCTACCATGATTCCAAAACATAATGAGAACTAGTTTGGAGTAATGGGCGTTCGGGGTGTGGTTTTATCTTTGAAATTCAGATACCGTCCGCCTAATGACTTTTTGGTTCCCTCTCTTCAAATTGATTTTTATCACTCATGCATGAAAAATGCATCATGTGAGTTGCATCAAATGAAAAAGGAAGATCTAAGTTTTACAAATTTATTAATTATAATTGTGATTAAGTTATGATAAAACATCGATAATTCTCGGTTTCAGTTGCGTGAAATAATTGGCTACTAGACCTCTATAGGAATTCCTCCTTGAGCTAAATTCAAAGAGTTAAGAAAAATTGATTTCAGTATGTTGAATTAGTGCAGGCCTAGATTTAGATCTAGATGACACAAATGTCGTATATAATATATATATATATAGACTATATAATAAAACAGATATTGCCTGTTGTATCGCTTTAATGAATAACATTTCATTTCCCCTCCAGTGTAATATGTTTCCTTCGGGAAAATATAACTCTGTCGGGGAAGTGAAATGTTATATCAAACCTGTAGGCAGGCAATACCTGTATAATATTGTATTCTAAGGGATAGCTGAGTTTTAGAGGGCGCTAGACAAAATATTTTTTGGTGAGATAATGAATTATGCTACACCCACGTCTAAACCTTTCCCCCCTTCCATGCATTCGTACCCTTCTGTTTTACCACGGCAGACTAACTGAATAGGAGCATCTAGTAGGATTGTAATCTATTTTATACAAGATTTTTAAAAATAACCTACCACACACCTGACAACGTCTCCACCCGTCTGCAAAACTCGATGAGGTCAACCAAGCCTTCTTCGTCCAAAGACTCCACCCCAGACAGGTGAAGACCCTGCAGATTCTTTGTTTGTTCTCTGATCAGAAGACCGAATGCTTTCATAGTCTCTCTCGATACACACTTCTTCGCTGCTGGGAGTGAGTGCAGTGCTGCAAGGGTGATCATCGTTAGCTGCTGTCCTTCGGTCCGACGAAGACCAGCCGTGATATGAGGTATGTCTCTCTCTGCATCATCGATAGTGATATGAATATCTCTCAAGCCAGGAAGCGATGCGAGCAGACCTTCGTAGCTTCGTGACGTCACTCTCGCAGCTGATAACTTTGTAACGGATGGAAGCTCAGGAAGAGATGGAGGGAAACTGAGAGAGGAGTCTGAGATGGTGAGATGGTTGAGTGAGGTGAATGATCTGAGCCAGGACCACATTCTGACAGTCATCTCAGTAGATAGCCGACATTTCTCTACCTGTAGGACAGATAACAAGATACAGAGAGACTTTCTATTACGCCACGCTGATGCTGTTATGCGAAACCGTGTACACAATTACCCCCCCCCCCCCTCCTTTGAGTTAAATATAAACGGTTGGCATTAAATGAATAATGATAATCACAGTATACATTATATGGACCGGTAATGAAACGCGGGGAAAAATAACTCCCTTACGATAAAACATTGTATTCATTTTTATCTGGTTAGTATATGGTATATGATATAGCCTGGATTGCACTTCACTCACAGAAAATAATGGCAATTGTTGTCTCATGCCTTTTTTTCTTCTCAAACCGTCCAGTCTTCGTTTTAAATGTGCGCTGCTTTGATATTGCAAACAATGGGTACGCGTAGGGTTGTTTGGATAAGGTATATGATGCAAAACGAGAAATATGCAAATTACAATTCTCGCCGTCGATATCTCGTGACAAGTTGTGGCCAAATAACACCTTAGTATAGAGTTACCTTTGATTTTACTACTCGAAAAAACTTTTGTTTTCGTTTTGCAGTCGCAAAAAGTAAATTTGCTTTCTTAAATGTTGGTAGTATTAAAGTATTAGTTTGATATATCTGCTTACCTTGACACCCAAGGCTCGATCGTATTCGAAACATCCACCATCAAGAGACCTATAATATTTGAAAAAGAGAGTTGGAAACTAATCAAACACAAATAATACATAAAAACAATGGAAATTGTTTAGGGGGATTTATGAAATAACACTGATATCGGACCGGCCTGGGTGTACAGTATAATACAAAAATGCAGAAGGTCCCGGTAAATTGAATATAATCATAAAGAGATCATTAAGCCTTTTAACAAATATTGCACCATATGGTCAATTGAACAATGTCAGACTTTGTGAGTAGTACAGCGGGAATGCGAGTTGAAAGAAAATAACTGCCTAAAATGTGAAATGTTTACATTGTCAGTAATTGGATGGAAATAAGTAACGATATAATACAAATATAATAATGGCACTCCAAGACCCCCCCCCCACACACACACACACACACACAACACCCCGCTCCCGCGAGAAGCTGTTGAGTTGATTGGGGTGGATTAGACGATTCTCATTGAAAATTATCCCATTGACGTTTTGATAATATATGAATGCCCCCTCCAATTATCTAACTAACTTCAAATTCAGTTTTGATTTTCCAACAGTTTTTGTCGTGCGTTTATTTTTACTTATCTTGAAATAGTATATCGTAATACGTTTAAAAACATTAACATCTTTATTCAACCAAAATTGATGAACAAAAAACGCCTATTATAGTTAACAGTTACACTTTCTGCTTAATTGTATTTATTTTAATTCATTGATATATGTATGAACATCTATCCAAACTCACTGTAAATGTAGACTATCCGATGCTTTCAAATATGTTAACGACTCAACAAGTTCAACCAAGTCTTCTTCGTCCAAACACTTCACCTCGGCCAGATATAGACACCGCAGGTTCTCAGTTTGTTCTCTAATCAGAAGACCCAATCCTCTCACCGTCTCTCTCGATATACTCTTCTTTTCTGATGGGAATGATGACGGTGCTTCAAGTTTGATAGTTGTGAGCTGCTGTCCTTCGGTCCGACGAAGACCAGCCGTGATATGAGGTATGTCTCTCTCTGCATCATCGATAGTGATATCAATATCTCTCAAGCCAGGAAGCGATGCGAGCAGACCTTCGTAGCTTCGTGACGTCACTCTCTCAGCTGATAACTTTGTAACGGATGGAAGCTCAGGAGGAGATGGAGGAAAACTAAGAGAGGAGTCAGAGATGGTGAGATGGTTCAGTGAGATGAAGGATCTGAGACAGGACCACATTCTGACAGTCATCTCAGTAGATAGCCAACATTTCTCTACCTGAAGGACAGATAACGAGATACAGAGAGAGTAGATTGTTACGCCACGCTAATACTGCTATGCGAAACAGGGTACATAATGAGATTCCCCCCACCCCTCCCCTTGTATTGCAACTTAACGGTTGACATTAAATGAATAACGATAATTTTAGTATGTATATATTTACTGGTAGTGCTTACGCGGGGAAATATAACTCCGTTGCGATAAAACATTGTGTTCATTTTTATCTGGTAAGTATATGGTATATGATATAGCCTGGATTGCACTTCGCGAACAGAAAATAATGGCAATTGTTGTCTCATGCCTTTTTTTTCTTCTCGAGCCGTCCAGTCTTCGTTTTAAATGTGCGCTGCTTTGATATTGCAAACAATGGGTACGCGTAGGGTTGTTTGGATAAGGTATATGATGCAAAACGAGAAATATGCAAATTACAATTCTCGCCATCGATATCTCGTGACAAGTTGTGGCCAAATCACACCTTAGTATAGAGTTACCTTTGATTTTACTACTCGAAAAAGAAATTGTTTTCGTTTTGCAGTCGCAAAAAGTAAAATGCTTTCTTAAATGTTGGTAGTATTAAAATATTAGTATGCAAATATTAATCGACCACGAGGGTAATGGTGCAAACTATCATCGCCGAGGTGATCTCGGGGCTACTATCATCCCGAGCCGCAAGACGAGGGATGATGGTAGCCCCAAGATCACCGAGGCGATGATAATTTGTATCCATTGCCCGAGTAAAGGAGTTTAATATTTGTTTTATATCCCGCATCGGCAATAAGGTCTATTCAAAGTGAATTTTACATAATAATAAGAACTGATTCTGCAGACAGTTTAGCTTCAGCTAGATTTTACAAAGCGCAACATGCATACATGTAATACAGTCGATGCGCGCTCATTTGACATTTACATTGACTTTGACATTTCGTGTAACCTACTTTGCTATGCGTATTCAATGGGCAAGGGTGGGCAAGTGGGGTAGCAGCAAAAAATTACTTTACAAAAGTGCTATCTCAGGTAGATAGTACTTATCTATATTTTATCATGTGACCTTGTTTAGACCAATTAGATTGCAAGATTCTTAGTATGCGGGATATAATTTAAGATATCTGCTTACCTTGACACCCCATTGTCGATCGTATTTGAAAGATACACCCTCAAGAGACCTATAATATTTGAAAAAGAGAGTCGGAAACTAATCAAACACAAATAATACATAAAACAATGGAAATTGTTTAGGGGGATTTATAAAATAACACTGATATCGGACCGGCCTGGGAGTACAGTACAATACAAAAATGCAGAAGGTCCAGGTAAATTGAATATAATCATAAAGAGATCATTAAGCCTTTCAACAAATATTGCATGAGGAACAATGTCGGACGTTGTGAGTAGTACAGCGGGAATGCGAGTTGAAAGAAAATAACTGCCTAAAATGTGAAATGTTTACATTGTCAGTATGGGATGGAAATAAGTAGGGATATAAGAAAAATATAATAATGGCACTCCAAGATCCCCCCCCCCCCCCCTCACACACAAACACAACACCCCGCTCCCGCGAGAAGCTGTTGAGTTGATTGGGGTGGAATAGACGATTCCCATCGAAAATTATCCCATTGACGTTTTGATAATATTTGAGTGCCCCCTCCAATTATCTAACTAATTTAAAATTCATTTTTGATTTCCAGCAGTTTGTGTCGTGCGTTTATTTTTACTTATCTTGAATTAGTATATCGTAATACGTTTAAAAACATTAACATCTTTATTCAACCAAAATTGATGAACAAAAAACGCCTATTATAGTTTACAGTTACACTTTCTGCTTAATTATATTTATTTTAATTCATTGATATATGTATGAACATCTATCCAAACTCACTGTACATGTAGCCTATCCGATGCTTTCAAATATGTTGACGACTCAACAAGTTCAACCAAGTCTTCTTCGTCCAAGCACTTCATCCCGGTCAGATAAAAACACCGAAGGTTCTTGGTTTGTTCTCTGATCAAAAGACCCAATCCTCTCACCGTCTCTCTCGATGCACTATTCATCTCTGATGGGAGAGATGACTGTGCTTTAAGTCTGATAGTTGTGAGCTGCTGCCCTTTGGTCCGACGTAGACAGGTCACGATCTGAGGTATGTCACTTTCTTCATCATCGAAAGTGATATCAATATCTCTCAAGCCAGGAAGCGATGCGAACAGACCTTCGTAGCTTTGTGACGTCACTCTCTCAGCTGATAACTTTGTTACGAATGGAAGCTCAGGAGGAGATGGAGGAAAACTGAGAGAGGAGTCAGAGATGGTGAGATGGTTCAGTGAGATGAAGGCTCCGAGACAAGACCACAATTTGATGGTCATCTCGGTAGATAGCTGGCAGTCCTTGATGTTCCACATTTTAATCTATGATGACATTTAGAAAGAAGAAGTTGTCATTGTTACAACATAAAACAAATAAAAATCGTTAAAAGGGAGTAAAATTACGAGTAGGAACCACTTTCTCAAGAAAAAGATATTGATTGTTTGGAGAAGAAAGGTGAATAAAGAAACATAAACAAACACTGCTTCTAATTAATGGAACTCAACCTGATATACCAATTGACACACGCTCCGGACTACCTTAATTAAGTTCATATCAGCTGCGATTTATTATCAGAATCGTTGCACCGATATCATAATTTTGTGGTAGAAATTAGGCAAAATGATCCTTTTGAATGCTTTTTATTCAACTGTTTTTTGTTCGTTCCCACAACTATGTTAGACTTGGCATATAATTGTGTTATGCTACGGGGCATAGAGCAAACGAGGTATGTTTTTTTTTTCCTTAGGCCCCGTAAAATCCCCATTTCCAATTTATAATTTAGTTCTCAAATAACAATAACTACAAGCAGACTGAAGTCATTTAATACATGTTATATGCTTATGTTCTTTGCAAATTCCTGTGTACTGCGAGTATATAGTTTTATTTCTGGCATGAACGAAATTATATAATGTGTTACGTAAGATATTATTCATGAATAAAGACTAAACTGAACTGAAGCCATTGCATATTTTCAAAGAATTTATATTTCTGATACTTTAAAGGTATCGTTTAACAATGTTGAATCTGATATACACGGCCCTACGTTTTATCAGTGTCTGTGATATGGTGTAATATTGAAGCCCTAAAAAATAGACCTTCAAAATGATCAAGAAGTGCCTCAAAAAACTTTTTTTAATTGTTGAGTGACCGGTTTTCCCATACTCGTTTTCCCCAATAGACTGTAGTGTTATGAAAACCGTTTGACAAACGCAAAATTTGGTTTCGAGTTCCAATCATAAATATCTTGATAATCAGACAGGCGATCGGCTTGTAAAAGTCATGGGGTTCCTGACTGACCTAAAGGTTTATAATTATCATTGCAGCATGAGCTAAATCCGGGATTTTGTTTCAGAATCTGAGACAAAGTTACCGGATCCCTTTAATTACCTATTCGGTAGGAAGTGCGAATTGCTTTCTTAAAAAATACGGAATAAATGAGGCGTACGGTCATAAACAATTAGAGCATACTTACATGCAATGCATCTTGATTGGAGTTTAGTGACCAGAAAAACCTACATCATTTCAAAGACAGATGAAGAATTAAGGATAGCATGTAACCACGTTAAACGTTTGTGAATAACAAATTACGACTAATATGTTTAAAATAGAAGACACATCAACATATTGTTCATGGCTCATCGTACGTTTGACCTAAAATAATCTTACATCGAATATTGTATGATACCAATATTTTCCAGTCAAAATGTTGAAATATTTCGATCTAACAAATAATAATGTGAAAGCCACTTTTTTTCCTTAAAATGGTATCCATTCACAAAGAGCGGTCCCAACAACTATAGTAATTACCTGGGAAATATGAGCTACACAACTAATATTTTGTTCTTCAAAATTAAACAAAAAATTCTCTAAGGCTAAATCCAATAATGATCACATGGTTACATTATTATATTTCCTGTTTAAGAATCTCTACTAAAATGTTGTGAGGATATATAAATATAAATGTATTATATGATTTTGTCGAAACAAAAACTTCCATGAATATTTTTCGCAAGTTAAATCGACTTCAGGTTGATACTTTGGTATTTTACATGATTAAAGGACTGATTTAACGCATCAGCCTAACGAAAGGAATAAAATGCACAGTGATGCCCATACCAATAACAATTTTGGAGAACATGTTAGGGAATAGAATTTCTTGGCTTAACAGTTACTCACTGTTCTACATACAGGATAGCTGACATTAAACGCGTTGAAGACTGGACAAGATCGATCACTGTTTCCTTGGGTCCGAAAACTACTCCGGACAATATCGCCTGACATTCTGTGATGAGAAAACCCAGTCCTCTTATCCTCTTTTTTGGCATGCTTGATACATTCCCATCTGATGGGAAGGAATGGGGGTCGATGCATGTGAGATCCTGGCCCGTCAGATGTCGACGTAGACTAGTCTGGATCTGAGATATGTCTTCTGTATTTGCATCTCCGATAGTGATATCGACCTCTTCCAAGCCACGGAGCGATGAGAGCAGACCTTCATAGCTTTGTGACGTCACTCTCTGCGCTGATAGCTTTGTGACGGATGGAAGGTCTGGAGGAGATGGAGGGAAACTGAGAGAGGAATCCGAAATGCTGAGCTGGTTCAGTGAGGTGAAGGATCTGAGGTAGGACCACAACTTCTCGGTCATCTCAGTAGATAGCTGGCACTGCTGTATCTTAAGCCTAGTATTCTACAATGAAATGCACACATAAATATTGATACTTAATGTGGGCAGATATAATTCAACACCAGTGAAGTTGAAAATGTAATGACTATTGATCCATCTAAATTCACAATGCGATAATTGATTGTATTCTTAAAAAAAAAAAAAACACTGTTACTTTGTTGCAATTGTCTTAGTTTAGTGCAAAGAACATACCTTTCTCGAATTTTTCAAAGCGAAATGCATGCACCCGTTTTACAAAATTCTACTCACCTGGATGGCGTCTGTGTCGCTAAGAGAAGCACATCCACTCCTACATACAATATTTATCACAAGAACGAGGAAAATAATATGATTCAATCGATTATTTGGTCATTATTTCACATTAATAAATAATATAAGTGAACTTTACATTCTCTCTACATAGAGGTAAAAAAAGATCATTTTGAAAACAATAATACTAACAATAACAATTATCGAAAATAATTTCGCTAGTGATATTCGTTTGTCTCGCAATGTGGTCAATAAGGAATCTAAAAGATCACGACGTTTCGTATGCTACTGCGATACTTCGTCAGGTGATAAAAACTACTGTAAACAAGGGTCTTTTATACTCTACGGGAGGACCGTGCGGAGCGGTCCATAATTCGATCGATAATTGGAACAATAACGCACAATGCCTATTGGTCGACGCACACGGTGATCGACCAATCACCAGGCTGCTGGATTCGGCCGCTGGTTCGGCTAATGCACCAGGCCTATTGGCCGACGCATACGGTACTCAGCCAATCAACGGGCCGCTGGATCGGACCGTCTGCTGAATGGAATCGACCGGTGTTGGCTGGCAGGACGGCGAGTGTCATGGCGGCGTATCGTCCGCAACCAAAATTCGGGGATATCGATCCCGTTGTCTCTGTTGAAATTATTAGGATTGAGACGGATATTGATAGCTTCTTTCACCCTCCGTGTATACCAATGCCTTTCCTGGGAAAGGCACTGAACCCCGTCCCAGTCTGGTTGATGCTGGTTATCCCAAGCATGTTCGGCTACGGCTGAGTTGTCAGTTCGACGGAGTCTGACGTCCCTCTTATGCTCAGTGATTCTTTCTTTTATCGGACGGGCAGTTTCACCGATGTAGGATCTATCACATCCTTTACAAGGGATGTTGTACACAATGCCGTCCCGTCTATGTGGAGGAATTGGATCCTTGGGGCGTGTAAGTTGTTGACGTAGGGTGGTATCTGATCTGAAAACCGTTCGAATGCCATGGCTCTCTAGGCGGCGCTTGAGTTGTTGGGAGACCCCATCAATGTACGGCAAGACTGTAAAAGTCTTGTATACCTTCTGATCCCGGGGTTCCGACGATCTATTCTTGGTATTGTGTATAAAACGGCGTGGGTAACCGTTGAGACTCAGGGCGCTGCGAACACGGGTCCGTTCTTTGCATGGCTGTTGTGGACTTGTCACAATGCGTGAAGCTCTGTCAAATAGACATTTCACTAGACCTTCCTTCACCGATATGGGATGGTGAGAGTCAAACGCTATGTACTGGTCTGTGTGGGTAGGCTTCCTATAGACTGAGGTGGAGAGCCTATGGTTGTCGTGTCTATGAACTAGAGTGTCTAAGAATGCTATCTTCCCTTCACACTCTATCTCTGATGTGAACTGGATGGTTGGTTCAAGGCTATTCATGTGTTTAAGCAGCTTATCTGTTTCAGAGATGGGAACTATGATGAAGGTGTCATCTACGTATCTCTTCCAAACACGAGGTATGCAAGAGAGGGGACATGTGTCCAGCGCTTCTTCTTCGAAACTCTCCATGTATAGGTTGGCCACGACAGCCGAGACTGGACTGCCCATGGCTGCCCCTTCTGTCAATATCCGTCTCAATCCTAATAATTTCAACAGAGACAACGGGATCGATATCCCCGAATTTTGGTTGCGGACGATACGCCGCCATGACACTCGCCGTCCTGCCAGCCAACACCGGTCGATTCCATTCAGCAGATGGTCCGATCCAGCGGCCCGTTGATTGGCTGAGTACCGTATGCGTCGGCCAATAGGCCTGGTGCATTAGCCGAACCAGCGGCCGAATCCAGCGGCCTGGTGATTGGTCGATCACCGTGTGCGTCGACCAATAGGCATTGTGCGTTATTGTTCCAATTATCGATCGAATTATGGACCGCTCCGCACGGTCCTCCCGTAGAGTATAAAAGACCCTTGCTTACAGTAGTTTTTATCACCTGACGAAGTATCGCAGTAGCATACGAAACGTCGTGATCTTTTAGATTCCTTATTGACCACATTGCGAGACAAACGAATATCACTAGCGATATTATTTTCGATACTATATCCGCAATGAGTAATATATTTAGCATTAATAACAATTATGATAATAATATTCTTATTAAAGTGATAGTAATAGCAATGATAACACGAACATCAATAATTATAAATGTTAATATAACAGTTTGTGTTCATGTTATTTTAAAAAGCAACATGAATACAAATATCTGTACACAAATTAAGATCTAGGGCTACATACCCCAAATTCAAGGACGTTAGTTGTTTAGTCTTGACAAACAGGTCAACCAAGGCTTCTTCGTCTCTGCCTTTCATCCCTGACACATGCAGCCGCTGTTGGTCTTTGGTTTGATCTCGAAATAGAAGACTAATAAGCCCTCCAATTGACTCGCCTGAATCAATATTCATGTCTGTGGTGAGTGCTGGCCAGGCGTGTAGTCTGATATGAACGAAGAACTGTTCATCTGTAATCCCGGTCTGACCAATAGGCCTGGAGGTCGACGCGGTGGTGATCTGAAAAGTGTTACTCGTCTCTGCAACCCCGATAGAGACATCGATATCTCTCACACCAGGTACCGATGAGAGCACCCCTTCGAAGCTTTGTGACGTCACTCTCTCGGCTGAAAGCTTTGTGACTGATAGAAGCTCCGGATGAGATGGATGGAAACTGAGAGAGGAATCTGAGATGCTGAGCTGTGTCAGTGAGGTGAAGGATCTGAGACAGGACCACAATGTATCAGTCATCTCAGTAGATAGCTGACAATCCTTGATTTTCAATGTGTCAATCTACGATGACATACAAAAAGAACAGGTCGTCATTGTTACATCATCAAATGAGAGAGCCGCACGAAATTGAATCCGTTCTCTCTCAGAAATAGAGATAAAATGTATCCTGTAAACCTATCATCACCCATAATTATTGAGATTTTTTTGAAATTTCATGTCAAGAGAATTGTTTTTTTTAAAATCCACATTGTTAATAATTAGAAAACTTCGAGTAGTAATAATTTTTACTAAATAAAGATCTCGATGGTTTTGAGAGGAAAAGAGAAAAAAGAAACAGCATTGACAAAAACTTCCTAGAATCCTACAGATCATTTGAACTCATCGATCGGCACGCGCTAAGAACCTACATGATTTTTCAATCTTAATTCCTTTCGAAGCTATACAATTTTATATCTTAATCGTTTGGCACATTTCATTTATTTTCTAATTTTCAATATAAAATAGGCAAAATATACGCTATAATAGCGAAATGATACCTACCGTATACATTTTTCAACTGTATTTAGTTCCTTCCCACAACTTTGTTAGAATTATAATTGTAATATGCTACATGGCCTTTAGCCAATATGCTTTATTTTTACTTTAGGCCCCTCAATATTCCTATTTCCCAATCCTCATTTTTTTAATTAATTCTCAATTAACAAATAACTACAAGCGAACCAAAGTCATTGAACAAATTTAATGTACTAATGTTTATTGCAAATTGAATGCGTATCGTCAATATAATTATATTTCTAGCATAACGTAAATTCATTGTTTCAAAGAAATACTATTTCTGATACTCCAATTCCTATTCAGTAGGAAGTGTGAAATGCTTTCTGAAATATTAACAAACGGATGAGGCGTATGGACATGTAAAATTAGAGCGTACTTACATTTAATGCTAGTTCATCGGATTTTAGCGTCCTGGAAAACCTTTATAATTTGAAAGAGAAATGAAAAAGTAGCCAATTAATAAATATGTAAATAACATTACATAATTGAACCGATTTACATTTTTCCGAAGTCAACTGACTTTCTTCTAAGGCTAAACATCATTATTTGTTTATCTTTCTGAGAGCATTGTTATATTATCTGCTTTGAAATATTCTTCAAGACGTTGAGAATACTGTGTATTGGTTAGTGATGATATTTTGTGTTTAGCCTTGCGACTGAGCGCTTTTCTTTTTATCGTCGTATTGAAAAAAGAGAAGAGAAAAACATGACCTTTGTCTTAACATAACACCAGTATCATTGTTGATACTCAAGGACTCTTTTATCCAAGTTTAATTGGCTTCAGGTGGATATTTTGGTAATTAATGGACTGGTTTAACACATCAAATTAGCCGATGAAAAAAAAGGCCCATATAAATGCCAAATGAGGGAAAAACTAGGGGGGGGGGGGGGGTGTGATGAAAAACCTTCAATAAATTTTACTTGACATAACATATACTCACTGTTCAAAATACAGACTAGATGACATTAAACGCGTTGAAGACTGGACAACATCGATCAGTGCACCCTCGAGTTCGAAAGCAACTCCGGACAATATCGCCTGACATTCTGTGATAAGAAAACCCAGTCCTCTCATCTTCTGTCTTGACATGCTTAATACATTCCCCTCTGATGGGAAGGAATGGGGGTTGATGCGTGTGAGATCCTGTTCCGTCAGATGTCGACGTAGACTAGTCTGGATCTGAGATATGTTTTCCGTCTTTTCATCTCCGATAGTGATATCGACCCTTTTCAAGCCAGGAAGCGATGAGAGTAGACCTTCATAGCTTTGTGACGTCACTCTTTCGGCTGAAAGCTCTGTGATGGATGGAAGCTCAGGGGGAGATGTAGGGAAACTGAGAGAGGAGTCAGAGATGCTGAGCTGGATCAGTGAAGTAAAGGATCTGAGACAGGACCATAGTCCACTCGTCACGTCGATACTTAGAGCAGAACCCTCGAACTTTAGTGTCGTAACCTAGTGTTAAGATAGAGAAAGAAATATACAGAGGAGGGAGGAGAGAGAGAATGAAAGATTTTGGGAGTAAAATAGCATTAATTCGCTAATGGAGATAAGGCGATCGAGATTGTAGTCTGATTTTATTTAAGAATGTTAAAGAGAAGGTTCATTGATTTTGAATGTGACTGAATTTGGTTTCATTGCATTTGAAAACTTACACTGAGTAAGAATATCACATTTGTTTAACTTGTAAATCGAGCGAAAATTATAAAAGTTGATTAAACTTTACGAAATAACTCAAGACCCCGAAAACGATCGTAATACAGCTGAATTGTCAGTGGCGTCACCGAATGAACAAAGAATACGAGGGATTTCATGCGTGATCGTCAACGAAACGGAGTTCAGTCTTTTGTCAACTATGTTTATCGCTACGGCAGGCAGCCATTGAAAACGAATTCGTTTAATCAAATTATGGAAATGCAAGCACTACTTTAAACAAATAGAACTTTGTTATTCATGGCTCATTTTTCCTGATTGAGGTGTCATACGAAAGGGCAAAAAATGAACTTTCTAGAAATGTGATTTTCCTATTGAAATTCAGATACCGCCCGCCAAAGGATTTGTTGGTTTCCTCTCTTCAAATTGTTGTAATCACCCATGCGTGAAATATGCAGCATATAGGTTGCATTAGATGAAAGGGGAGGATCTAAGCTTTACAAATATGTGTCATTTATTAATCATAACTGTGATTAAGTCATGATAAAACATGTTATTATAATTCTCGGTTTCGTTTTTTTCTCGGACGCACTGTGTAGCTGACGATGTCTAAAGATTGAACGATATTCGTCCGCGAGTGGACTGATGCGGCTCTTATCTGATGCTTCTATCTATAGATTGTTTTGTTTTCCTAACCTAGCCATCCTAGCGCTGCATATTGATATTTGGATATGTGCGCTGGTACAGTATGGTGGAGATCGCAAAATAAATCGGTCGGATTCTGGACTAACCAGTATGTCGCAATGATTATGGACAAGTTACGACCTGGGTAGTCATTCGTTTACGTTAAGCCTCCCGATTTTCTCGCAATGTCATTTATTTTAAGTAAACATAGCTGTGCACTTGTAATTTGTGTATGAAATTCATTATTTGATAAATTATCGCATCAGATTCTGTGTGCGTGTGTATCATGAATATTTATGACTAGCGCATGACGTATTAGTTCCTATTGAGCCAATCAAATGCAGCGGTAGAATGGCTAGGTAAGGGAATACAAAGAACCGGCCAGATTCAGGACTACTCTTGCACGAACGTTCGTGAAGTGAGAGGAATCTGCAGGTAAGACCAGGCTTGTGGTCGAGCATTATTTGGAGCAGTATAAGCCCCAATCAGATCAAAACTAGTTCACACTACGTTTTTAAACCGTCCTAGAAAATCTTTTAAAAAGGGTTATGGTCAGGGAGGAATGTGTAAATAATTGTCCGATCCTAGATCGTTCATAAACAGTCCTCAATACGCCCATCTCGTTTGTACCCCGTCCACAGCCAGTTAGTATCAAGCTCATATCGGGTGAATTGGCCATTACTAGGTAGCCCAAGCCCGTCTGTATTCAGTTTAAACCAGTTCTTTACTAGTTCTACCTCGTTCCCAATACGTCCAAATCATTCTAACTAGTTCGCAACTTGTTCTTACTAGTTTTTAACCTGACCACTCCGTTCAGGGACAGTTCATCTCGTCCCCGTCTCGTTCTTAGTGCTCCCGAACGCGCCCCTATAGGCTCGGGGCTATACAAACCCAGCGCGTTCTTGCCATTCCTCATTTCCGTTCAATTATATTACTGCTAATTGATGCTCGACTACGTCATGTTGTAATACGTAGTAGGACCAAAGTACGGCAATTCCGTTTGTAGTACATCCATCTCGTTTTAAGTACGTTTTCACTCCGTCTTATTGTAGGACGGGGGAAATTTTGAACAGGCTCAAAGTTCTAGAGCACCCTTCCCATCCAAGCCAGTCCGAGGCCGTCCATAAAGTGCTCAAACAGATCGTAAACAGTTGCTACTTTGTTCATTCCGTCCGCACACGGTTTGAGTGCGTTTGACAACATTTTACCGAACGTAGTGAAAACTAGTTTGGTGTGATGGGGGCTTCACTTGAATGTCTTGATCAGCACACCTTGAATCGTTGAAGTTGAACGGAAATAAGGAATGGAAAGAATGCGCTCGGGTTTTATGACCCTTGAGCCAGGACGTGACTGCACACTCTAGAAGCGCATTAGAACGCACTGAGAACGAGATGAGAACGAGCCGAACTGTCTCTAAACTAGTTAGAATGGGTTCGTTCGTTTTGAAACGAGGTATAACTAGTTGATAACGGGTTTCAATTGACTACGTGTTGGCTTGGACTGCCTGGAATGGCAAATTTACCCGATCTGAACTTGATATGAACTGACTGTGGACGGGGTACAGACGAGATGGACTGTTTATGAACAAACTAGTATCATATTTTAGTCATTTTTACACATTCTACCCCGACCACAACCCGTTAAACTATTTTCTAGGACGGTTCCAGAACGAAGTGAGAACTAGTTTGGTGTGATGGGGGCTTTAAGTAACTCTTTTTCTCATATTTATTTACATTTTATGACTAATTTATTAATACATTAATTTTTTTCCATGCCTTTGATTATAGATGATGAATGATTTTTAAAAAGATGCTTCTTCGACTTATGAATATGGCAAAGAAACGAAAATTAAAACAAGATTTCTGAAATGATCAGTGTTAAAATGCTTATCAAATGAAAATGCGCATACCTCACGCTTCAGTTGCTTCGGAAGATTTTGCATCCCAACGACAGTGTACACGGTGGGTGACTTTAGAACAATACTCTGCGCATTCACGCATCTTTGAACCAATGATAACACATTTCCTTCAGTACCGCTGGTCTCTGATGAGCAGTCAAGGAGAATTCGATATCGCTCACTCTCATCCAAAAAACTGTTGGAATGGAGCGCCTCCATTATTCGTATACAAAGTTTATTATCCGTGCCGGCAGCAAATCGGATGAGATTCTCATAGTCACCGATGTTTGCTTTGATTTTCTGTAGAAGTCTGTCCAACTTTGAAATCTTCAGTCGTAACATATATTTCTTTGTTTTAGCAGCGAGGTATTTCCCAGCTGAGTGTTCCTGAGCGAGTTTGTGATAAAACTCAATGGTATTGAAAGTTGTCTCGTTGGGCTGAGGAAGGCCTGTGACCGAAACAGTTGTCTTGGATACTATACCAAGCTCACATGCCCTATCAAGGATTGCGGGAGCTCTACGAAAATCATGATGCGTGAAGACTAGTTTCTTAGCATCGTCGAGTAGACCAGTAAGGGCAACTTTGCCTAATTGAGATATTATCTCCCTTAACTCATCGGGTGTGATTTTTACTCTAGACTTTGATCGGGTGTTTGCATGGTGCGCTAAGAAAACATTCACGCTGTCCAGTAATTCTGTTTGAGTAGTAGTATCACTGTCCAGTAGGCACTCACTCCATAAGTGACACACCATTAGACAAAATAACGGTGTTTTAACAAGTTCATTAATCAGTGGTTGGCCGTCAAGGTAAATCTTCAAATCATGTCCGCTATTATTAGGATTCGAGTTTGAAGCAAAGAATCTGTCGATGTAATCTCGTGAGCTCTCTTGTGAGAATCCTTCTATCCACATCTTTGTGTATACCCTTGGAAGTTCCGCTTGATCAAAGAAGTACTCTAGATGAGGGCGTGTTGTTACAAGGACTCGACACTCTGGAAATTCTTCCAAACGGATGACACGAAAAATGTTACTCTCTGAGATTCGCTGGGAAGAAGAAATACCCGCATATTCATCTAATCCGTCTAGTATGATGTGGCAGATACCCTGATTCTCTCTAATGAAACTCTCCAGACCCTCTGGTGTGAGATCCTCAACATCACTCAAAAGCTGGGATTTGATGGCTTCTCCGATCGATGTGAGATGACCTGTGTTTCGAAACTTTACAACAAACAGAAGTGGCAGGTGTTCTAATGCTGACCCCTTTTCTTTGTGAACCCAGTCGTAAGCCATCTTAGCAACAGCCGTGGTCTTCCCTCGTCCAGCTGGTGCCGAAATGAGGATTCGAGCTGGAAGTCTTCCGTTTACTTTCGTTGAAAATATTTCAGGAACAGAACCCTGGAGTATTTCCTTCTTTTTCGTGTCTTGTCCGCTAGCGTCCTTCTTCACCATTGTGACAACCGTGTGCATGTCTTCAAACTCAGCATAATCACTTTGATCCCACGGTTTCATTTGAATTTTGCACAATTGATCTCGGTACTTATTCTCTAACTTTTCGCGACATCGCTGAACAGTCAATGATGCCGAGATCTTCTTGCTGTAGATACCTGGAATGATACAAGCATATACAAAACTAAATGTCTTATTATACTCTGATGATCTACTAACCTCTTTCCAAGGTTTTGGGGGTAATCCTTTTTTTTATAATTTTCTTTGAATTACATGAATTATGGTGGTTTGCCTCAAATAAAGTTAAGGCCTAGAAAGTTTCTAAACTATTTTGTTATGTTTTTTTCTTTGGCGTTGGAACAGTGTCATTCGCTACTCGCTGACTTAAAAATCTAGTTTGATATATTATGTTGTGCCCTCTCATGCACATCTCCTATCTAGTGCGTATTTCTTCTTCCTCTCTTCTTTTCAACCCCACATGCAAACCCATCCTGTATTATTTTTTGTACCCCCGATCTCTCACTTTCGATTTGCATTGTTTACTTTTTGTATTATGACCGTGTTCTCCCACCTTTGTCATGTAAAGTGCTCTCTTGTTATGTTCTCGTCTCTGATGGCATCCCCTTTTGTTTCTTCTTATTTTAGTTCCTTTTTGTAGTTACGAATTCGTAAATCCAACCACTTATTATTCCTTACTATCATTTGAGGGGTCCACAATTATACAAGCAATGTTTATAGTGGACCCCTCTGTGTTCTATATGTATTCCTTAATTGTTATAATTGATTGTAGTTTATTTGGAATGTTCTGTTGAAAACAGATATAAAATTGAATTGAATTAAGTTAAATTGGATTTGGAACGCACTTAACTCTGCTGTTTTCTTTAATTAGACTGTATAGATCAGTCAGGAAACTTTTTCTCCAAATCGATATTGAAAGTCTTGAGTATATGTTCTCCTTTTTATTGAAGAACTTTTTCAAACAAAAATTTGAGGGAGAAAGAGACACGGGGTAAAGGAAGATGAAAGGATATTGACCTTGAACGATTAAATTAAACCTAATATAATGTACATTTCCTGATACAAACTATTAATAAGGGACTAAAATACCCCTTCATAACCTGTAATAAAAATGTGAATTGGAATCAAAATGTGTTTATTGTACAAAGTGGATTCACTTGATTTGTTCTTCTGCCGGTATTTAATTATTGCAATTGAACTCCGACTGGGTATGTGATGCCTGTTTATTACGTCAATTGCCATTTTCTAAAACAGATGATGATGGTGAGAGTGATTTTGCAATCAGTGGACCTCTATTTTTTCTGGGGAAGAAAGATGATTCTGATATTGATAACGACTTATTTAAATCTTTGGATCAATTCAATGGCTTAAAAATAGCTCACTTAAATGTTTGTTCTTTATTAAAAAATATTGAAAAAATAAGAAATATTATAGTGGGAAATAATGTTTATGTTGTGACGTTTTGTGAGACTAGACTCGATGATACTACATGTATCGCGAATGGAGAGATATCTGTGGCAGTTTATCGTACTTTGTGGTGGTGGTTATTTTACCTGACTACTAAGAAAGCATAAATGCTTGTAAGTAAGCAACCAGACAGCCGACGGCTTTAGGTCCTCTCCGAGGGACCTGGTAATGAGGATTAATGCCTTACTAAAGGGCACTAGCGCATCGCCTTGGTTTTGAACCCGGGTCACCGGATTACGAGACCACTACTCTACCGACTAAAGCTATCGCGCCTCCTCCTCTTTTTGAGAAGAGACAGAAACAGATCTGGAGGAGGAGTAATTGTAAACTTTCAATAATCTGTTTAATAATGATACAGTTCTTCTTAAGCTACAATCAAATTCTCTTGAATCGCTATGTATTCAAGTTAATATATCTCATCAAAACCCTTTATTAAAATACTTATTCCATGCATATGGTATAGGCCCCCCGATTCAAGTATTCTTGTTTTTTGATTTGCTTGAAATTGTGTTAAAAAATGTGGAAGCCACATCCTTGGACTATCTGTTGATTGGTGACATAAACTGTGACTTGTTACAGAATAACACCACTTGTCATACTAAACGATTGTTACAAATTGCTTGTGGGTATAATTTTCATCAACATGTTAAAACACCAACACGTGTTACCCAGTCTACGAGTACTTTAAATGATCGTTCATTTTCCTTAAATAACACTTTGAAAAGGTTAGGCAATATTTTCCAACACTTTGCCCAACGTTGTGCCAATAGTCAACCCAACCCTATATTGGGCAATATTTTGCCCAGGGGTATTGGTAAACGTAAATAGCCTACTTCAAACGTGCAGGATTGTTTCGTATTTTGACCAAACTTTGGGCAAAGATATGACCCTCCAACTGCCCGACTACTATGTTGGGAAAATCTTGACCGGTTAAAAACAAAAAGGAGATATAATGCCAGTTAAACTGGCATTATATTCCTGTTTTTTAAATATGTATTGTTTTCTTATTTACATTTACTTATTTTAATATTATGTATTTGTTATTGTTTAAATATGTGTTTAGTCTGTTTATTCATATGTATTTTTAATGTACCATGTACGGACATGCTGAAAAACAGCTATGCTAAGCTGAAAGCATCTTTTTTTAATCACTGTATTTAAATAAATAAACAAACAAACAAATAAACAAATAATTAGGACGTTAGGATGTTAGACGTAAATAATCATATTTGATTGGTACACGTCTGTAAAACCCCAATTACACACACTCTACCACTAGTATACCCACCTGGATTACTTGGTGTCCCCTTGAGATATGTATCCGCAAGCATTACTTGCTTAGCGTCAATGAGAGCTTGTTTCAGCCTGGGATGCTGGTTGCAAGGCTTCACATTCTGTCTCCAGTCAAACAGCATATCACGTGTTCCCTTACAAGTCACCCGTCCTTCTATCCTGTTGGTTTCTGTGTATCTATTGATTTCTGCGACCTTGAAGCCGAGTGTTCGTCCTAAGGCCTCCATCTGCTCACCCGTCTCGATGTCCTCAGCCAGCTTGCAGATAAGGTCATTGGCAATACCTTCATGAGACGCCATACCTATAGGGAACATACACAAAAGACAAATAAGATTAATAAACTGATTATGAACATATAGGCCCGGATTCACAAAGGGGGTTTGTAGACAAACCTAGGTTTATTGCGTCGTGTGACGCGTTTTAAAGCGTTTCAGACCAAGGTTTGTCTGAACCTTAGGCTGAAACGCATCGAAACGCCTCATATGACGCATATAAACCTAGGTTTGTCGACAAACCTCCTTTGTGAATCCGGGCCATAGCCTCTTTATAGTGGGACAGTAAATCAATTCAGTATTTCAGCAGGTCTGCATTCATCATTGTAAAGTACCAATTATTGTTCTCAGATTGTGTGCTGGGGTAGGATAGAATGTTAGAGTATCTTTGTTGTGCTTAAGCAGAGAAGTAGGATCTTGACGATCGAAGTATAGGTAATTTGAAAACCTATTTACAAAGAAGTATAATAATAAAGAAAAGAAGAAAACCGGAGAAAACAAGACATTTCAAGAATACGGTCGAGGCCATTAATGGCCTATGAACCTAGTTTTTGCCTGGCAATGCCGGTTACATTTTTGTGATGCATTGCCAGAGGCAGTGCTCCGGGAGGGGGTGTACTGCCCTTACCTTTTCAAGTACCTGAAAATTATCCTTGCTATGATTTATTTTATATTTTTGGTCATCAAAATTTTTTAAAATGTGCACCCCCCCCCCCCCCTTGAGCGCCAGGGGGGGGGGGGGGCCCAACCCCCAAAAAAGGTAAAAATCACGTTCTCAAGGGGGGGGCCGGGGTGCCCGCCCCCTCCCCCCCTGAATCCGCCACTGTTGGAGGGTGCGCATTATGCACTAGGCGCAGCCTGCATCAAGGCCTAATGATTAAATCGAAAATGTTCTCGAGCTTGTATCGATATCCCAAGTACAAAATTAAACTACAAAATTAAACATGTTCAAAGAAAAAATAAATTTCCCTTTTTAATTATATGATTATACAAAAAGCAATGAGCTCAATATAATTTAAAACAAAACGAAGTCAGGACATCTTCTATACAGACTATCAATCCGTCTCAATATTAGGGTTGAGGTTAAAATAATAATTCAAACTCTTCTTTCATCAACTCATCGTAGGCTTAAAGGTAACACAAAGTTTTGGGAAATTTTAAAAATTTGGTGGATAGTGATTCTTTACAATTTTGATATATTTTGATGCCCCTGTGGATGTATTATAAGCACTAAAAAATTCAGCCCCTAAAACACTTCTGCTTTCGAGAAAAATTGGAAATACAAATTTACCGGTGCTCCCGGTAAATTTTGATAAATTTCAAATAGCGCCTATGGCCGTACAATGGTAGCTGCGACCATGAAAATCTCAGAATATGCGTGTGTGATATGTAATTTCCAAACGAGAATAGCTAATCGGTCGATTATAGTCAAGAAACATTGTTTTATAGCTTAATTAATATTTTGACCTCGAGAGGGAGCTATACAACAAAAAGAGTTTATTATTTACAATTTCATAACTTTAGACTCGATTTCAACCGCGACAACGATCACTGATTATTGTATGATCGCATAAGCTTCCAATATGTTCATTTGAACCAAATTCATGACCCCATACCGAAACTTTGTATTACCTTTAATAGCTGAGGTCAGCGTGAGAGAATCCTAGGGTAGACAAAATCACAATTAGTTCCCAGCCATGTTGTTTTGCCACGATCCTCTACCTAAACAAATTATTTCCCATAACCCCGGCACATATCCTGCTAATTCAAAGCAACTGAGGACATTTTTTTCTCGACTTTCCCTGAAGCTATATGCCTCGCTACGCTCACTCGAAATTGATATAAGTGATATACCAATTTTGGAACGCCCCCTCTCAAAAAAAAAAGTGGAAGCTCTTATTACCAATCATGTGAAAGAATATGTTTTGACTAATACGTGATGATACAAATTTGCCGGGAAACCACCTACTAATTGATATATTTGGTAAATTATCATATCGATCCGACCTGGATAGATATCGCGAATGCACTTCAACATTATTGAATTGATAGTTTGCACCCACAACCCTTGAACCACAAAGCTAATATTCCTTCTGTCATGAGATGTTGTTCAAACCCCATTGATATCTATCTAATAAGATTCAATCGCAAATGAATCATAATAGACAAATGCAAAGCGTGATTAGACAATCATGAAGATGATCCTTTTTACAATATAATAGGGTTACATCAACTAATGTTTCATTTCATATTTTCCACTTTAGGATTACTCTATTTGTTGCATGGTGTTTATAAGAGCGCAACAGTGCAGACAGGCAGAGAAGGCACCCAAAGTGTAAATCAAGGTTCATCTTTTACTCGTTACGCTTATCCAGAAGAAAGTAATAAGGAGCACACAAAACGCAAATAATAAATTAGAATAAATATGGCAATATATCACAATCTTACCTGGGCTAGTCTGCACTGGAGTCTTCTCGTGGTCATGTGAGTCCTGCTGGTTGGGTATATATTTACCTGTATGGGATGTACAATGTATTATTTTATTTATTGTACCATAGGCTGGAACACTCTTGCAATAAGAACTGGTTTCCATAGGGGTCCAATATCAAAAATGAAGGAGAGAAGCACCTCAAACGATTGTGAAGGATGATGATAATCACTTCAAAATAACAGATAGTTTTAAGTGATGTCAGTTATCGTTTCTCAAAATTTAAATTATTTAAGCCCAGTGATAATTAAAGCATCAAAACTTTAATAGACAAAGTGGAATAACATAACAGTGGAATCACTAGTAATAGAGTTAGAGCGGTTGTAGAAGTAGCATCAGTAGTTGGAGTAGTAGTAGTAGTAGAAGTGGCAGTAGTAGTAGTAGTAGTAGAAGTAATAATAGTAGTAGTAGTAGTAGTAGTAGTAGTAGCAGCAGTAGTAGTAGTAATAGGTATACAAGTATTAGTAGTGACTACAGTAGGCACATTAGTACTAGTAAAAGTAGGGCTAGTAGTACTACTATTAGTAGGCATAGTAGTAGTGGCAGTAGTAGAAGTAGTAATAGTAGTAGTAGTGGTAGTAGTAGTAGTAGTAGTAGTAGTAGTAGTAGTAGTAGTAGTACAAGTAGTACGATAAGTTGATGTAGTAGTAGTAGTAATATGTTTAGTGGTACTAGTAGTGACTGTAGTAGGTCTAGTAGTACTAGTAATAGTAGGGCTAGTAGTGATACTAGTAGTAGGCCTAGTAGTAGTAGTAGTAGTAGTAGTAGTAGTAGTAGTAGTAGCAGTAGTAGTATTAGTAGTAGTAGTAGTATTAGTAGTAGTATTAGTAGAAGTATTAGTAGTAGTAGTAGTATTAGTAGTAATAGTAGTAGTAGAAGTAGTAGTACAAATATTGGGAGAAGTTGATGTAGTAGTAGTAGTAATAGTAGGTTTATTGGTACTAGTAGTTACTGTAGTAGGCCGAATGTTACTATTGATTGTAGGGTTAGTACAACTACTATAGTAGTAGGCCTAGTAGTACTAGTATTAGCATTAATAGTAGTAGCAGTGGAAGCTGATGTAGGTATAACTGTAGTATACGTGGTAGAATGGTTTTAGTATTAGTATTAGTAGTTGCAGTAGAACTATTAGAGTTGTAGAAAGAGTAGTAATAGTAGTAGTAGTAGTAGTAGTATGCCTAGCAGTAGTAGTATTGGTAGTTGTTATGGTAGTAGTAGTATCAATAGTAATGTGTGTAGTACTTATGGTAGAACATGTAGTAGTAGTATTAGTAGTAGTAGATGAAGTATAGTAGAAGAAGTAGTAGTAGTATTAGAGTAGTAGAAATAGCAGTCAGGCGTGGTAGTATTGGTAAGAATGACAGCATTTTGAAATGATCATCATTGTATCTATACATTAATGTTCCGTAATGATGTGGCATGTCAAACAAATTATTTCCCCGACTTATGCGAGTTTTAGGGAGTTTCCCGCTCGATATTTGGGCTCGATTTGTTGAATATGGGATGCAGCTTCTTACGCACATTGCCTATAACGGTTTATCATTGAAAATCACATAGGAAAGACATTCACTTTGAAAAACTATGAGCAAGATAATAAACAGCTTGATTCAAAGCACGGAACTTTTCCCGGTTCCTTTTTGATACGATACTGGCAGTATTAAAGGACCTATACAGTGCGTCCAAGAAAAAACGAAATCGAGAATTATCGATGTTTTATCATAACTTAATCACATTTATAATTAATAAATGACACATATTTGGAAAGCTTAGATCCTCCTCTTTCATTTGATGGACCTCATTATGATTCATATTTCACGCATGAGTGATTAAAATCAATTTGAAGAGAGGAAACCGAAAAGTCGTTTGGCGGGCGGTATCTGAATTTCAAAGAGAAAATCCCATTTCTAGAAAGTTGGGTTTCTGCCCTTTCATATGACACCTCAATCAGGAAAAATGAGCAAGGAATGACAAAGTTCTGTTTGTTTAAGGTAGCCCTTACATTTTCATAATTTTAGCAAACAAATTCGTCTTCACTGGCTGCCTGCCGTAGCGAAAAGCAGAATTGACAAAAGACTTAACTCCGTTTCGTTGACAATCAGCAATGCATGAAGTCTTTCGTCTACGGCTGATTGTCAACGAAACGGAGTTAAGTCTTTTGTTTATTTCGTTTGTTGATACGGCAGGCAGCCAGTGAAAACGAATTCGTTTAATCAAATTATGGAAATGCAAGCACTACTTTAAACAAACAGAACTTTGTTATTCCTAGCTCATTTTTCCTGATTGAGGTGTCATATAAAAGGGCAGAAACTCAAGCTTTCCAAATATGTGTCATATGTAAGGGCAGAAACTCGAGCTTTCCAAATATGTGTCATTTATCAATTATAATTGTGATTAAGTTATGAACAAACATCGATAATTCTCGGTTTCGTTTTATCTGGGACG
The DNA here is from genome assembly GCA_035222895.1 of Strongylocentrotus droebachiensis. Lineage (NCBI taxonomy): Eukaryota > Metazoa > Echinodermata > Echinoidea > Camarodonta > Strongylocentrotidae > Strongylocentrotus > Strongylocentrotus droebachiensis. Next base: position 24,782 of record JAVYIG010008660.1, on the reverse strand, counting down.
CACTGTATAACTATGAACCCAGTGTAATTCAAACAAAAGTTTACCTTCTGATAGTCTTTCACCTAATTCAACAAGTCGTAATTCACGGAGCTTGCTTGCTAGTATGGATCGAGTTTCGGTGCCGTCTCTTTGGTTGTAATTCCATTTGATGAGGAGCTCTACCAGAGCCTCATTGACGTTGTTGAGATGTTTGACGATGTGTGATTGGCTTACTGCATAGGAATACCCAAGACTGTTGCACAGTTTTGAGTATTTGCCCGGACCTATGTCTTCAGCTAGTGATATCAGCTCGATTTCCTGCAAAGGCTCCATAATGCTGTGGAAAATCATGATATAGAAAGAATACATATGTGATATCAACTTCATTTCCTGCAACGTCTCCATTTATCATGATATATAAGCAATACATTATGTTTTCTTTCTAAAGCAAAGATTTATGTCACTAGATCCAAGCATCGGTACCTTCAAACGAAAAAGGTGCTCTTATTATTTAAATTACCGCAGCGAATCTTATCACATTGAAACGAATACTTACAAAGAAAATATAACCATGACCAGAAATTGAAATGTAGATTAAAAGTAACATATAATGTTTATATCATGTGAGGAGCCTTTGGCGACCCCACCAGTTTATTGCGTTTATCAAACATTTATGATTACATAGCGGGGGTTCTAGGACAATTACCCCCTATGCAATCACCCCCGGAAAATTACCCCCCGGAAGATTACCCCCAGAGAATTACCCCCGAGGACACCAGAGAGCGGATATTTCTTTCTTTTGACATGGCACCGTACAAGAAAACATATTATACTTTAGGATGACAACAGAAATACATAGATAACGTGAAAAAAACCTTAATTTTGGATCAAGGATGAGGGCCCATTATTCATACAAAGACAAATACACGATTAACTGATCGAAAAAGTTACAGAGGATGCATAAATGAAATTTTACATCCTAATTTCTTTGTTGTGCCATTGTTGGCGGGAGAGGCTGTACACGCCAGGTATACTCAAGGGTGCATGCAAAATGAACGTTGGGTGCGTTAGAGACACGTTCAGCACACATTCAGCACGCTCATATTCGCTGCTTGTTCGCTGGACATGCGTTTGAAACGCGCTAGGTATACGTGTCTTCATGAAGAAGGCACAAAACGGTAAATCTGACAACTAAAAATGAAAACAACTGCAACAACATAGTAATAATGGTGATTACTATCACCCGCTATGCGTATCAGGACAATTACCCCCTGGGCAATCACCCCCCGGAAAATTACCTTCCGAAAACAACCCCCAAGGACAATTATCCCCCGGAAAATTACCCTCCGGAAAATTACCCTCCGGAAAATTACACTCCGGAAAATTACCCCCCCCCCCCCCCCCGGAAAATTTCCCGTGAAGACAACTACACCCCAAGGAATTTGTAACACTGTGACGTATAATGCGAGCTTTTCTCCAAATTTCTAATGGCAGAAAATTTCATAAACTTTAATTTTCCTTGTTATTTATGAAGTTCATTTCAGACTTTTCAAATAATTCAATTCGATGTGGGGGGTGGGGTAGAGGTTGTCCAATTCCCCCGTAGTTTTGCTATCGAGTAAAGAACAGAAATTACATTTCTTAGAAATTTAACAATACATTGCGCGAAGATGAGTTCGCGTTATTCGGGGACGTTGGATTAATTCTCTTGGGTGATATCTTGAAGAAATCAGTTGCACTGGCGTTGGTCTAGCACGCTCCGCGCATACGGTCTGACGTCCTTTTGGCGTTTACATTCATGCGTCGAGCTCCGCTCACATTTTTGAGCATGCTCAAAAACTCCCGACGCACACAGCCAATGACTACGAATGCATAGCCTTGGTCCAGCGTACTCGACAAACGAGTAACGAATGATGACGTACACCTAACGCACGACAACGCACTGGCAAATATTGCCAATTTTCATTGCGCGGGCAGTGCGTACCGGGCCTTATTAGATAGCTGACAGTTTCTTTCAAAATTCAAAATGAAGTGTGGATTTGGGGTAGTTCTGCTTTTACAAGTCACTTTATCGATGGCTAGGGTATAGAAAATACATGGCATGTGCCAATGTGATGAATATAACTGCATACTTAAAGTAGGCCTACCGTTTGGTTCTGAATGGTATAGAGTGTAGATTTAGTCAAGATAACGATTACTATTTCGATTACACATATTTTCAAACAACTTGGGGGTGGGGATTTGGGGGTTGTATTTGTGTTCGGGTGGGATTGTCCTTGTTTTTTCCTTGGGGCGGTGTATTTGTCATATAAATGGGATAATTGTCATCCTTCATCAATAGGCTTTGACAAATAATAGCAGGTTAAATAACCAATATGAAAAATAGTATCTGTATTCTGTATAGTGTATACATAAATAGTTGTAACGTTAACATGTAAAAAGAGGCTATGGACTAATAATATAAAAATATTGGCGCTCCTGGACTGTTTTCGTCAATCATTGGTACACAAATATATTTTTCCTAGCTGTATTAGGCGCAAACATAGCATGTTCAACTTTTAAAGATCCGACTCTCATTGAAGCACTTTAAATACACGTTGCCGTTTGTGTGTATGTGTGTTTGTGTTTATTGATGGAATATTGTTATTACGGCTATTTTTTTCCCCGAACACCGTCTCCAGCGGCGTATCCAAACCTTGGCCTTCAGTGAGGAAGGTCCTTGTTTGCATTACCATGGGAAGAGGGGAGGGAGGGACATCAACCCCTAATGACTAAAAGATAAAGTTGAGTTCTGGTCATGCGTTTTCATTGTGGAATAAACGTTGTGGAATCGACCAGAAAGGGTTAATCATCTAGCATATAAGTATTGGTGTGTACTGCAAGGTTCTGGAATCATCAAAATGATAAGAAATTTTGCCCAGTCTTGGTAAAATTACAAGCACTGTACACAGAAAGATGTATATGGAACTACATTTGCCATTCAAATCCGTCCTGATGTTAATGATCTTACATGCCATACTTAGAATATTAAGACATTTGAAGAGCCATGCTTTTCAGGGAACATTTTTTCTCTGAAGTTCTTCCACACTTGTATAATACAATGACAACGCTCACAAATTATTGATCACCTCTTCCCAAAACTCAATCTTCTCTTTAACCGAGGAAGAAAGAGTTACCCTGTTAACCAATATCATGCCTACACTTTATGCGTTTATTAGCTTACAGTGATTCGTGACCTGCTTACTACCAGGCTTTTTCCTGGTCGGAAACCTGTCGGACGAATTGCCCTCTTGCCCTCACTTCCTATATACGCTAGTGAACATATCCAACCATTGCTGATTCCGGAAATCAGAAAGGATGTACAAAGCATCAGAAGTGAAACTAATGTGAATTCTTAGGTTGTTCGTCTTATCTGAAAAGATATCTGTCACGAGGAAGGATGTCGATCACAGACGAGGAGGAACTGTAAGCTTTTTATTGCTAATATTTCTCCTGATGTAAAAAGGATTCTTAAAAAAAAAAAAAAGGTCTTTTCTTGTATAGCATTTCCCTTTCTCTCTTTTTTCCTGGGTAATCAGGAACAATTTTTGTATTGGTGATATTATCAATCATGTAGACCCAGTTCTGTTTTCGTATAGCTTTTTTGAAACCTGTTGTTTGATTATATTAACATTTTATGTAAATTGTTTTAATGGAAAATGTATAATGCTGAATGAATGAGTAAATGTGAAAACAAATTACGTGTTTTAATTCAATATCATTGTTGCTTTTGGGTGACCTTTCAATTCGAAACAAATCAAATTGATTAAACGATATTCGGTGAATAGGGTGGGTTAAATAAAAAAAAGACGGTGTCATGAATAATATTTTGAATATGAAGGCTGAATATTTTGTTTCTTGGCCATGTGTGCTCTGTGTATACATGAGTCTTTGAATTGTGTTATTATATAGTTTATGTGGTATTTATGAAAGGTCAAAGTGTCGGATTGTAAAATATTTAATGTTCTATTGCAGCTGCTTCTCACAGTCAAAATATAGACCTTCAGGAAAAAAAAACATGAATACTAAAGGAATACTAGCATTCTATTTGAGTTGCTGTCTTGCTAAATAGATAAATAGATAGAATAGATAACATTCGAAAATACTCTGACAAAATTATGTCAAATAATTTGCATCAAGCTGAGGCGGCACAAATTCTTAGTAGCAGCCCCAAAATATTACTCTCTATGTACGTTTTCATAATAAGCATTTCAATGAGTTAAGATTTTTAAAAGAAAATCTTTATTTTTAATGGACTCATTTATCAGAGTTGCTTCTTTTTGTCATGTACGTGTAAATGATACAGCATACCTTAAGCCCTATCCACATTGTCTATGTTTATGGGATGCCGTTGCTGCATTATACATGAGCGCGGTTGCAAAAGTAGAACATTTGTAAAACAACATTGCCTAACAAACAAATATAGAATGGAAAGTCTTACCCATAATTGATGAAATGGTGTCATTTTACTCTACCCAATAAAACATAACAAATATTGCATTGTGTCAATGAAGTAAAGAGTTTAAATTAAATGCCCAAATAAGAATAATAGTGCATTTATATGAGTTGAAATTAGACTGCAAATGTAATTCCATCAAAATGCATGACATTTGCGTAAATGAGCATTTTCGAAAGGGAGGCTAATCTCGGATTTCGTGGCACAACTTTTTGATATATTTGAAGTGAAACCTGTGTATAAAGACTACCCAAGGGAAACAGGAAAAGGGATCTTTACAGATATTTAGTCTTTATGTACAGAAGCCGAAATACAACTGTATCACTGTGTTTATTATTTCAAACTTTTGATAAACGTCATTTCAACTGAAAGGTCTTTAACAGATAATACACATCTCGATTGTGTTACGTTCTATCAAAAGCACAAAAGTAACACTTTTAGTAAAATAATGTGCGTAGAACCAATAACATCTTATTTCTTAGTATTTCTCAAGAGATGGATGTCTCAAGCATGGATGTCAAGCAATGACCCAAATTCCCTGCAAAGAATAATTACGTATTGGCTAGTCTACTATTATACAGACGTGTATTAGTGATGGGTTTTATAGTTTCACAATTGTATTTTCTTGAAAGAAATTAATCAATGTATCTTTTCTTTCTTTTCAACTTTAAAGCAGGGCAAGTACCAGAGTCTTATCTACGCGCAGATAAACACAAGTGCCCCCACTCACACACACACACACACACACACACACGCACACGCACACACACACACATACGCACATACAAAAAAGAAGGGCGCGGGCGTGTGTTCGTGTCAATGTGTATGTGAGGAATGCATTAATATTCTTTCTGGGCAGAACACATGGGCAAAACGCTGCCATTTCCGTAGATCATTTCCGCTGTATCCGAAACCAGGGTGTTTGTTGAATTAGTAGGTATGAATATTAAACAAAAAAACAATTGAAAAAGAGAGAGAGATAGAAAGTGAATGAGCGAGTGGCAGAGCAAAACAAAAAATATATACGTGTTAGTGGGTGAGAGCGAGAGGGTGATTAAAGGTAATACACAGTTTTGGGAAATTTTGAAAACTGGGTGGATAGTGATTCTTTACAATTTTGATATATTTGGATGCCCCTGTGGATGTATTATAAGCACTAACAAATTTAGCCCCTTAAACACTTCTGCTTTCGAGAAAAATTGAATATAAAAATTTACCGGTGCTCCCGGTAAATTTTGATAAATATAAAATAGCGCCTACGGCCGTTTAATGGTAACTGCCACCGTGAAAATCTCAGATTATGTAGTTGTGATAAATAATTTCCAAATGGGAATTGCTTATCGGTCGATTTTAGTCAAGAAACTTTTTTTTAAAGCTTAATTGATATCTTGACCTTGAGAGGGGGCTAAACAACATAAAGAGTTATTATTTTCAATTTCATACCTTTAGACTCGATTTCAACCGCGATGACGATCAATGAATATTGTCGGATCGTATAATGCTTCCAATATGTTAATTTGAACCAAATTCATGACTCCATACCAAAACTTTGTATTACCTTTAAGTTATATAGTGTTTGAGTGAATGTGGGTGATAAAGAGAGTGAGAACGAGGGTTACTAAGAGGGAAATTGAAATATTAAATGTGTGAGAGAGAGAGAGAGAGAGAGAGAGAAGGTTCGGGAGACAGACAGAGAAAATAGAATGACAGATTTTATGGTTGAAGGAAGGAGTGAGAGAAAGATTCATTGTCATTGTTTACCAGTTATTATGTAAAACAGCATTGCCTTACAAAAAATATCGAATGGAAAGTCTTACCCATACTTGATGATAATGGTGTCATTTTACCCTACCCAATAAAACATAACAAATATTGCATTGTGTCAATGAAGTAAAGAGTTTAAATTATATGCCCAAATAAGAATAATAGTGCATTTATATGAGTTGAAATTAGACTGCCAATGTAATTCCATCAAAATGCATGACATTTGCGTAAATGAGCATTTTCGAAAGGGAGGGCTAATCACGGATTTCGTGGCACCACTTTTTGATACATTTACAGTGAAACGTGTATATAAAGACTACCCAAGGGAAACAGGAAAATGGATCTTTACAGATATGTAGTCTTTATGTACAGAAGCCGAAATACAACTGTATCACTGTGTTTATTATTTCAAACTTTTAATAAACGTCATTTCAACTGAAAGGTCTTTAACAGATAATATACATCTCGATTTTTGTTACGTTCTATCAAAAGCACAAAAATGACACTTTTAGTCAAATAATGTGCGTAGAACCAACTACATCGTATTTCTAAGTATTTCTCAAGAGATGGATGTCTCAAGCATGGATGTCACGCAATGACCCAGATTCCCTGCAAGAAAAATTACCTTTAGGCTAGTCTACTATTATAGAGACGTGTATTAGTGATGGGTTTTTATAGTTTTACAGTTGTATTTTCTTGAAATAAATTAATTAATGTATCTTTTCTTTCTTTTCAACTTTAAAGCAGGGCAAGTGCCAGAGTCTTATGTACGCAAGGTAAACACAAGGGCCCCCACTCCCACACACACACACACACACACAGACACACACACGCACATACAAAAAAGAAGGGCGCGGGCGTGTGTTCGTGTCAATGTGTATGTGAGGAATGCATTAATATTCTTTCTGGGCAGAACACATGGGCAAAACGCTGCCATTTCCGTAGATCATTTCCGCTGTATCCGAAACCAGGGTGTTTGTTGAATTAGTAGGTATGAATATTAAACAAAAAAACAATTGAAAAAGAGAGAGAGATAGAAAGTGAATGAGCGAGTGGCAGAGCAAAACAAAAAAATATATACGTGTTAGTGGGTGAGAGCGAGAGGGTGATTAAAGGTAATACACAGTTTTGGGAAATTTTGAAAACTGGGTGGATAGTGATTCTTTACAATTTTGATATATTTTGATGCCCCTGTGGATGTATTATAAGCACTAAAAAATTTAGCCCCTTAAACACTTCTGCTTTCGAGAAAAATTGAATATAAAAATTTACCGGTGCTCCCGGTAAATTTTGATAAATATAAAATAGCGCCTACGGCCGTTTAATGGTAACTACCACCGTGAAAATCTCAGATTATGTAGTTGTGATAAGTAATTTCCAAATGGGAATTGCTTATCGGTCGATTTTAGTCAAGAAACTTTTTTTTAAAGCTTAATTGATATCTTGACCTTGAGAGGGGGCTAAACAACATAAAGAGTTATTATTTTCAATTTCATACCTTTAGACTCGATTTCAACCGCGATGACGATCAATGAATATTGTCGGATCGTATAATGCTTCCAATATGTTAATTTGAACCAAATTCATGACTCCATACCAAAACTTTGTATTACCTTTAAGTTATATAGTGTTTGAGTGAATGTGGGTGATAAAGAGAGTGAGAACGAGGGTTACTAAGAGGGAAATTGAAATATTAAATGTGTGAGAGAGAGAGAGAGAGAGAGAGAAGGTTCGGGAGACAGACAGAGAAAATAGAATGACAGATTTTATGGTTGAAGGAAGGAGTGAGAGAAAGATTCATTGTCATTGTTTACCAGTTATTATGTAAAACAGCATTGCCTTACAAAAAATATCGAATGGGAAGTCTTACCCATACTTGATGATAATGGTGTCATTTTACCCTACCCAATAAAACATAACAAATATTGCATTGTGTCAATGAAGTAAAGAGTTTAAATTATATGCCCAAATAAGAATAATAGTGCATTTATTTGAGTTGAAATTAGACTGCCAATGTAATTCCATCAAAATGCATGACATTTGCGTAAATGAGCATTTTCGAAAGGGAGGGCTAATCACGGATTTCGTGGCACCACTTTTTGATACATTTACAGTGAAACGTGTATATAAAGACTACCCAAGGGAAACAGGAAAATTGATCTTTACAGATATGTAGTCTTTATGTACAGAAGCCGAAATACAACTGTATCACTGTGTTTATTATTTCAAACTTTTAATAAACGTCATTTCAACTGAAAGGTCTTTAACAGATAATATACATCTCGATTTTTGTTACGTTCTATCAAAAGCACAAAAATGACACTTTTAGTCAAATAATGTGCGTAGAACCAACTACATCGTATTTCTAAGTATTTCTCAAGAGATGGATGTCTCAAGCATGGATGTCACGCAATGACCCAGATTCCCTGCAAGAAAAATTACCTTTAGGCTAGTCTACTATTATAGAGACGTGTATTAGTGATGGGTTTTTATAGTTTTACAGTTGTATTTTCTTGAAATAAATTAATTAATGTATCTTTTCTTTCTTTTCAACTTTAAAGCAGGGCAAGTGCCAGAGTCTTATGTACGCAAGGTAAACACAAGGGCCCCCACTCCCACACACACACACACACACACACAGACACACACACGCACATACAAAAAAGAAGGGCGCGGGCGTGTGTTCGTGTCAATGTGTATGTGAGGAATGCATTAATATTCTTTCTGGGCAGAACACATGGGCAAAACGCTGCCATTTCCGTAGATCATTTCCGCTGTATCCGAAACCAGGGTGTTTGTTGAATTAGTAGGTATGAATATTAAACAAAAAAACAATTGAAAAAGAGAGAGAGATAGAAAGTGAATGAGCGAGTGGCAGAGCAAAACAAAAAAATATATACGTGTTAGTGGGTGAGAGCGAGAGGGTGATTAAAGGTAATACACAGTTTTGGGAAATTTTGAAAACTGGGTGGATAGTGATTCTTTACAATTTTGATATATTTTGATGCCCCTGTGGATGTATTATAAGCACTAAAAAATTTAGCCCCTTAAACACTTCTGCTTTCGAGAAAAATTGAATATAAAAATTTACCGGTGCTCCCGGTAAATTTTGATAAATATAAAATAGCGCCTACGGCCGTTTAATGGTAACTGCCACCGTGAAAATCTCAGATTATGTAGTTGTGATAAGTAATTTCCAAATGGGAATTGCTTATCGGTCGATTTTAGTCAAGAAACTTTTTTTTAAAGCTTAATTGATATCTTGACCTTGAGAGGGGGCTAAACAACATAAAGAGTTATTATTTTCAATTTCATACCTTTAGACTCGATTTCAACCGCGATGACGATCAATGAATATTGTCGGATCGTATAATGCTTCCAATATGTTAATTTGAACCAAATTCATGACTCCATACCAAAACTTTGTATTACCTTTAAGTTATATAGTGTTTGAGTGAATGTGGGTGATAAAAAGAGTGAGAACGAGGGTTACTAAGAGGGAAATTGAAATATTAAATGTGTGAGAGAGAGAGAGAGAGAGAGAGAAGGTTCGGGAGACAGACAGAGAAAATAAAATGACAGATTTGATGGTTGAAGGAAGGAGTGAGAGAAAGATTCATTGTCATTGTTTACCAGTTATTATGTAAAACAGCATTGCCTTACAAAAAATATCGAATGGGAAGTCTTACCCATACTTGATGATAATGGTGTCATTTTACCCTACCCAATAAAACATAACAAATATTGCATTGTGTCAATGAAGTAAAGAGTTTAAATTATATGCCCAAATAAGAATAATAGTGCATTTATATGAGTTGAAATTAGACTGCCAATGTAATTCCATCAAAATGCATGACATTTGCGTAAATGAGCATTTTCGAAAGGGAGACTAATCACGGATTTCGTGGCACCACTTTTTGATACATTTACAGTGAAACGTGTATATAAAGACTACCCAAGGGAAACAGGAAAAGGGATCTTTACAGATATGTAGTCTTTATGTACAGAAGCCAAAATACAACTGTATCACTGTGTTTATTATTTCAAACTTTTGATAAACGTCATTTCAACTGAAAGGTCTTTAACAGATAATACACATCTCGATTTTGTTACGTCCTATCAAAAGCACAAAAGTGACACTTTTAGTCAAAAAATGTGCGTACACTCCAACTACATATTTCTTAGTATTTCTCAAGAGATTAAGCATGGATGTCATGCAATTACCCAGATTCCCTGCAAATAATAATTACGTCTTGGCTAGTCGCGTAGGCGCGATAGCTCAGTCGGTAGAGCAGTGGTCTCGTAATCCGGTGACCCGGGTTCGAAACAAAGTCGATGCGTTAGTGCATGTCCTTTGGTAACGCATTAATCCTCATTAGGTCCCTCGGAGGGGACCTAAAGCCGTCGGCCGTCTGGTTGCTTACTTACAGGCATTTATGCTTTCTAAGCAGTCAGGTAAAATAACAACCACCACCAACCACCAACCATTATACCGGTAGTCTACTGTTATAGAGACGTGTATTCGTGATGGGTTTTTATAGTTTCACATTTGTATTTTCTTGAAATAAATTAATTAATGTATCTTTTCTTTCTTTTCAACTTTAAAGCAGGGCAAGTGCCAGAGTCTTATCTACGCGCAGGTAAACACAAGTTCCCCCACTCACACACACACACACACACACACACACACACACAAGCACACGTACATACAAAAAAGAAGGGTGCGGGCGTGTGTTCGTGTCTAGTGTATGTGAGGATATTCTTTCTGGGCAGAACACATGGGCAAAACGCTGCCATGACTGCCATTTCCATAGATCATTTCCGCCGTATCCGAAACCAGGGTAAGTTTGTTGAATTAGTAGGTATGAATATTAAACAAAAAAACAATCGAAAGAGAGAGAGAGAGATAGAAAATAAATAAGCGAGTGGGAGAGCAAAACAAAAAATATAAATGTGTTAGTGGGTGAGAGCGAGAGGGTGATTGAAGGTGATACAAAGTTTTGGGAAATTTTGAACACTGGGTGGATAGTGATTCTTTACAATTTTGATATATTTGGATGCCCCTGTGGATGTATTATAAGCACTAACAAAATTAACCCCTTAAACACTTCTGCTTTCGAGAAAAATTGAATATAAAAATTTACCGGTGCTCCCGGTAAATTTTGATAAATATAAAATAGCGCCTACGGCCGTTTAATGGTAACTGCCACCGTGAAAATCTCAGATTATGTAGTTGTGATAAGTAATTTCCAAATGGGAATTGCTTATCGGTCGATTTTAGTCAAGAAACTTTTTTTTAAAGCTTAATTGATATCTTGACCTTGAGAGGGGGCTAAACAACATAAAGAGTTATTATTTTCAATTTCATACCTTTAGACTCGATTTCAACCGCGATGACGATCAATGAATATTGTCGGATCGTATAATGCTTCCAATATGTTAATTTGAACCAAATTCATGACTCCATACCAAAACTTTGTATTACCTTTAAGTTATATAGTGTTTGAGTGAATGTGGGTGATAAAAAGAGTGAGAACGAGGGTTACTAAGAGGGAAATTGAAATATTAAATGTGTGAGAGAGAGAGAGAGAGAGAGAGAGAAGGTTCGGGAGACAGACAGAGAAAATAAAATGACAGATTTGATGGTTGAAGGAAGGAGTGAGAGAAAGATTCATTGTCATTGTTTACCAGTTATTATGTAAAACAGCATTGCCTTACAAAAAATATCGAATGGGAAGTCTTACCCATACTTGATGATAATGGTGTCATTTTACCCTACCCAATAAAACATAACAAATATTGCATTGTGTCAATGAAGTAAAGAGTTTAAATTATATGCCCAAATAAGAATAATAGTGCATTTATATGAGTTGAAATTAGACTGCCAATGTAATTCCATCAAAATGCATGACATTTGCGTAAATGAGCATTTTCGAAAGGGAGACTAATCACGAATTTCGTGGCACCACTTTTTGATACATTTACAGTGAAACCTGTAAATAAAGACTACCCAAGGAAAACAGGAAAAGGGATCTTTACAGATATGTAGTCTTTATGTACAGAAGCCGAAATACAACTGTATCACTGTGTTTATTATTTCAAACTTTTGATAAACGTCATTTCAACTGAAAGGTCTTTAACAGATAATACACATCTCGATTTTCTTACGTTTTGGCTATCAAAAGCTCAAAAGTGACACTTTTAGTCAAATAATGTGCGTAGAACCAATTACATCGTATTTCTGAGTATTTCTCAAGAGATGGATGTCTCAAGCATGGATGTCATGCAATGACCCAGATACCCTGCAAGAAAAATTACGTTTAGGCTAGTCTACTATTATAGAGACGTGTATTAGTGATGGGTTTTTATAGTTTTACAGTTGTATTTTCTTGAAATAAATTAATTTGTATCTTTTCTTTCTGTTCAACTTTAAAGGAGGGCAAGTGTCAGAGTCTTATCTACTAGCACATAAAGACAGTTGCCCCTACTCACACACACAAACACACACACACGCGCGTACACACACACACACAAGAAGGGTGCAGGCTTGTGTTCGTGTCAATGTGTATGTGAGGAATGCATTAATATTGTTTCTGGGCAGAACACATGGGCAAAACGCTGCCATGACTGCCATTTCCGTAGATCATTTCCGCTGCATCCGAAACCAGAGTGTGTTTGTTGAATTAGTAAGTATGAATATAAAAAAGAACAATTAAAAGAGAGAGATACAAAATGAATGAGCAGGGGCGGCGATTCCTTTTCATGACCGGGGGGGGGGACGAAATGCGAGGGACGAGGGAGCACTGGCGTAATGGGGGGGGGGGCAGAAAAAAAATCCGCATCACCACCACTCCTACATGCTAAGCAGGCCCTGGGAACATTTTTCAAAATGGGGGGGGGGGGGGATGGGCTAAAGTATTAACGATCAGGTAGAGCAAAGCAAAGCAAAGTGGAGCGTAAATTGGCGTGGGGTCCAGGGGCCAAGCCCCGGCGGTGTCAAGGGGCGGAGCCTCATGAAGCTCAGGGGTTTTAGGCGTTCATTAAGGTCAGATGATCACCCTGGGGGCGGAGCCCCCTGGAACGTTAGGGGTTTTAGGCATTTAATTACGGTCAGATGAGCATATTTTGATACCTTATTTGTGACACTGGCATGCAGGTCACTTATTGGAGTGGGGTCTAGGGGGCGGAGCCCCCAGAAGCTCAGGGGTTTTAGGCATTAAATTACGACCAGGTGAGTATTCTGGGGCCGCCTTATGGCCCTTGGTGAGGTCCAGGGGGCAGAGCCCAGGAAGCCCAGGGAAGCTCCATTTCAACAACATTTGTAAATCACCAAAGAATAATTACGTCTTGGCTAGTCGCGAAGGCGCGATAGCTCAGTCGGTAGAGTAGTGGTCTCGTCATCCGGTGACCGGGGTTCGAAACCAAGGCGATGCGCTAGTGCCCTTTGGTAAGGCATTAATCCTCATTACCAGGTCTCTCGGAGAGGACCTAAAGCCATCGGTCGTCTGGTTGCTTACTTCTAAGCATTTATGCTTTCTTAGCAGCCAGGTAAAATAACAACCACCACCAACCATTATAGTCTACCATTATAGAGATGTGTATTCGTGATGGGTTTTATAGTTTCACAGTTGTATTTTCTTGAAATAAATTAATTTGTATCTTTTCTTTCTTTTTAACTTTAAAGGAGGGCAAGTGTCAGATTCTTATCTACTAGCACATCAAGACAATTGCCCCTACCCACACACACACACACGCGCGCGCGCGCACACACACACACACACACACACACACACAAGAAGGGTGCAGGCTTGTGTTCGTGTCAATGTGTATGTGAGGAATGCATTAATATTGTTTATGGGCAGAACACATGGGCAAAACGCTGCCATGACTGCCATTTCCGTAGATCATTTCCGCTGCATCCGAAACCAGAGTGTGTTTGTTGAATTAGTAAGTATGAATATAAAAAAGAACAATTAAAAGAGAGAGATAGAAAGTGAATGAGCAGGGGCAGCGATTCCTTTTCATGACCAGGGGGGGGGGGGGACGAAATGCGAGGGACGAGGGAGAACTGGCGTAATGGGGGGGGGGGCAGGAAAAAATCCGCATACCACTACTCCTACATGCTAAGCAGGCCCTGGGAACATTTTTCAGAATGGGGGGGGGGGGGTGTGCTAAAGTATTAACGATCAGGTAGAGCAAAGCAAAGCAAAGTGGAGCGTAAATTGGCGTGGGGTCCAGGGGCCAAGCCCCGGCGGTGTCAAGGGGCGGAGCCTCATGAAGCTCAGGGGTTTTAGGCGTTCATCAAGGTCAGATGATCACCCTGGGGGCGGAGCCCCCTGGAACGTTAGGGGTTTTAGGCATTTAATTACGGTCAGATGAGCATATTTTGATACCTTATTTGTGACACTGGCATGCAGGTCACTTATTGGAGTGGGGTCCAGGGGGCCGAGCCCCCTGAAGCTCAGGGGTTTTAGGCATTAAATTACGACCAGGTGAGTATCCTGGGGCCGCCTTATGGCCCTTGGTGAGGTCCAGGGGGCAGAGCCCAGGAAGCCCAGGGAAGCTTCATTTCAACAACATTTGTAAATCACCAAAGAATAATTACGTCTTGGCTAGTCGCGAAGGCGCGATAGCTCAGTTGGTAGAGCAGTGGTCTCGTAATCCGGTGACCGGGGTTCGAAACTAAGGCGATGCGTTAGTGCCCTTTGGTTAGGCATTTATCCTCATTACCAGGTCTCACGGAGAGGACCTAAAGCCATCGGCCGTCTGGTTGCTTACTTACAAGCATTTATGCTTTCTTAGCAGTCAGGTAAAATAACAACCACCACCAACCGTTATAGTCTACTATTATAGAGATGTGTATTCGTGATGGGTTTTATAGTTTCACAGTTGTATTTTCTTGAAATAAATTAATTTTTATCTTTTCTTTCTTTTCAACTTTAAAGGAGGGCAAGTGTCAGAGTCTTATCTACTAGCACATCAAGACAATTGCCCCTACTCACACACACACACACACACACACACACACGCGCACGCGCGCGCGCTCGCGCACACACACACACACACAAGAAGGGTGCAGGCTTGTGTTCGTGTCAATGTGTATGTGAGGAATGCATTAATATTGTTTCTGGGCAGAACACATGGGCAAAACGCTGCCATGACTGCCATTTCCGTAGATCATTTCCGCTGCATCCGAAACCAGAGTGTGTTTGTTGAATTAGTAAGTATGAATATAAAAAAGAACAATTAAAAGAGAGAGATACAAAGTGAATGAGCAGGGGCGGCGATTCCTTTTCATGACCGGGGGGGGGGAGGACGAAATGCGAGGGACGAGGGAGCACTGGCGTAATGGGGGGGGGGGGCAGAAAAAAAATCCGCATCACCACCACTTCTACATGCTAAGCAGGCCCTGGGAACATTTTTCAAAATGGGGGGGGGGGATGGGCTAAAGTATTAACGATCAGGTAGAGCAAAGCAAAGCAAAGTGGAGCGTAAATTGGCGTGGGGTCCAGGGGCCAAGCCCCGGCGGTGTCAAGGGGCGGAGCCTCATGAAGCTCAGGGGTTTTAGGCGTTCATTAAGGTCAGATGATCACCCTGGGGGTGGAGCCCCCTGGAACGTTAGGGGTTTTAGGCATTTAAATACGGTCAGATGAGCATATTTCAATACCTTATTTGTGACACTGGCATGCAAGTCACTTTTTGGAGTGGGGTCCAGAGGCCCCCAGAAGCTCAGGGGTTTTAGGCATTAAATTACGACCAGGTGAGTATTCTGGGGCCGCCTTATGGCCCTTGGTGAGGTCCAGGGGGCAGAGCCCAGGAAGCCCAGGGAAGCTCCATTTCAACAACATTTGTAAATCACCAAAGAATAATTACGTCTTGGCTAGTCGCGGAGGCGCGATAGCTCAGTCGGTAGAGCAGTGGTCTCGTAATCCGGTGACCGGGGTTCGAAACCAAGGCGATGCGCTAGTGCCCTTTGGTAAGGCATTAATCCTCATTACCAGGTCTCTCGGAGAGGACCTAAAGCCATCGGCCGTCTGGTTGCTTACTTACAAGCATTAATGCTTTCTTAGCAGCCAGGTAAAATAACAACCACCACCAACCATTATAGTCTACTATTATAGAGATGTGTATTCGTGATGGGTTTTATAGTTTCACAGTTGTATTTTCTTGAAATAAATTAATTTTTATCTTTTCTTTCTTTTCAACTTTAAAGGAGGGCAAGTGTCAGAGTCTTATCTACTAGCACATCAAGACAATTGCCCCTACCCACACACACACACACATGCGCGCGCGCGCGCACACACACACACACACACACACACACACACAAGAAGGGTGCAGGCTTGTGTTCGTGTCAATGTGTATGTGAGGAATGCATTAATATTGTTTCTGGGCAGAACACATGGGCAAAACGCTGCCATGACTGCCATTTCCGTAGATCATTTCCGCTGCATCCGAAACCAGAGTGTGTTTGTTGAATTAGTAAGTATGAATATAAAACAGAACAATTAAAAGAGAGAGATAGAAAGTGAATGAGCAGGGGCAGCGATTCCTTTTCATGACCAGGGGGGGGGGGGGGACGAAATGCGAGGGACGAGGGAGACCTGGCGTAATGGGGGGGGGGGCAGGAAAAAATCCGCATACCACTACTCCTACATGCTAAGCAGGCCCTGGGAACATTTTTCAGAATGGGGGGGGGGGGGGGGGGTGTGCTAAAGTATTAACGATCAGGTAGAGCAAAGCAAAGCAAAGTCGAGCGTAAATTGGCGTGGGGTCCAGGGGCCAAGCCCCGGCGGTGTCAAGGGGCGGAGCCTCATGAAGCTCAGGGGTTTTAGGCGTTCATCAAGGTGAGATGATCACCCTGGGGGCGGAGCCCCCTGGAACGTTAGGGGTTTTAGGCATTTAATTACGGTCAGATGAGCATATTTTGATACCTTATTTGTGACACTGGCATGCAGGTCACTTATTGGAGTGGGGTCCAGGGGGCCGAGCCCCCTGAAGCTCAGGGGTTTTAGGCATTAAATTACGACCAGGTGAGTATCCTGGGGCCGCCTTATGGCCCTTGGTGAGGTCCAGGGGGCAGAGCCCAGGAAGCCCAGGGAAGCTTCATTTCAACAACATTTGTAAATCACCAAAGAATAATTACGTCTTGGCTAGTCGCGAAGGCGCGATAGCTCAGTTGGTAGAGCAGTGGTCTCGTAATCCGGTGACCGGTGTTCGAAACTAAGGCGATGCGTTAGTGCCCTTTGGTTAGGCATTTATCCTCATTACCAGGTCTCTCGGAGAGGACCTAAAGCCATCGGCCGTCTGGTTGCTTACTTACAAGCATTTATGCTTTCTTAGCAGTCAGGTAAAATAACAACCACCACCAACCGTTATAGTCTACTATTATAGAGATGTGTATTCGTGATGGGTTTTATAGTTTCACAGTTGTATTTTCTTGAAATAAATTAATTTTTATCTTTGCTTTCTTTTCAACTTTAAAGGAGGGCAAGTGTCAGAGTCTTATCTACTAGCACATCAAGACAATTGCCCCTACTCACACACACACACACACACACACACACACACGCGCGCGCGCGCGCTCGCGCACACACACACACACACAAGAAGGATGCAGGCTTGTGTTCGTGTCAATGTGTATGTGAGGAATGCATTAATATTGTTTCTGGGCAGAACACATGGGCAAAACGCTGCCATGACTGCCATTTCCGTAGATCATTTCCGCTGCATCCGAAACCAGAGTGTGTTTGTTGAATTAGTAAGTATGAATATAAAAAAGAACAATTAAAAGAGAGAGATACAAAGTGAATGAGCAGGGGCGGCGATTCCTTTTCATGACCGGGGGGGGGGGGGGAGGACGAAATGCGAGGGACGAGGGAGCACTGGCGTAATGGGGGGGGGGGGCAGTAAAAAAAAATCCGCATCACCACCACTTCTACATGCTAAGCAGGCCCTGGGAACATTTTTCAAAATGGGGGGGGGGATGGGCTAAAGTATTAACGATCAGGTAGAGCAAAGCAAAGCAAAGTGGAGCGTAAATTGGCGTGGGGTCCAGGGGCCAAGCCCCGGCGGTGTCAAGGGGCGGAGCCTCATGAAGCTCAGGGGTTTTAGGCGTTCATTAAGGTCAGATGATCACCCTGGGGGTGGAGCCCCCTGAAACGTTAGGGGTTTTAGGCATTTAAATACGGTCAGATGAGCATATTTCAATACCTTATTTGTGACACTGGCATGCAAGTCACTTTTTGGAGTGGGGTCCAGAGGCCCCCAGAAGCTCAGGGGTTTTAGGCATTAAATTACGACCAGGTGAGTATTCTGGGGCCGCCTTATGGCCCTTGGTGAGGTCCAGGGGGCAGAGCCCAGGAAGCCCAGGGAAGCTCCATTTCAACAACATTTGTAAATCACCAAAGAATAATTACGTCTTGGCTAGTCGCGGAGGCGCGATAGCTCAGTCGGTAGAGCAGTGGTCTCGTAATCCGGTGACCGGGGTTCGAAACCAAGGCGATGCGCTAGTGCCCTTTGGTAAGGCATTAATCCTCATTACCAGGTCTCTCGGAGAGGACCTAAAGCCATCGGCCGTCTGGTTGCTTACTTACAAGCATTAATGCTTTCTTAGCAGCCAGGTAAAATAACAACCACCACCAACCATTATAGTCTACTATTATAGAGATGTGTATTCGTGATGGGTTTTATAGTTTCACAGTTGTATTTTCTTGAAATAAATTAATTTTTATCTTTTCTTTCTTTTCAACTTTAAAGAAGGGCAAGTGTCAGAGTCTTATCTACTAGCACATCAAGACAATTGCCCCTACCCACACACACACACACACGCGCGCGCACACACACACACACACACGCACACAAGAAGGGTGCAGGCTTGTGTTCGTGTCAATGTGTATGTGAGGAATGCATTAATATTGTTTTGGGGCAGAACACATGGGCAAAACGCTGCCATGACTGCCATTTCCGTAGATCATTTCCGGTGCATCCGAAACCAGAGTGTGTTTGTTGAATTAGTAAGTATGAATATAAAAAGAACAATTAAAAGAGAGAGATAGAAAGTGAATGAGCAGGGGCGGCGATTTCTTTTCATGACCGGGGGGGGGGGGAGGACGAAATGCGAGGGACGAGGGAGCACTGGCATAATGGGGGGGGGGGCAGAAAAAAAATCCGCATACCACTACTCCTACATGCTAAGCAGGCCCTGGGAACATTTTTCAAAATGGGGGGGGGGGTGTGCTAAAGTATTAACGATCAGGTAGAGCAAAGCAAAGCAAAGTCGAGCGTAAATTGGCGTGGGGTCCAGGGGCCAAGCCCCGGCGGTGTCAAGGGGCGGAGCCTCATGAAGCTCAGGGGTTTTAGGCGTTCATCAAGGTCAGATGATCACCATGGGGGCGGGGCCCCCTGGAACGTTAGGGGTTTTAGGCATTTAATTACGGTCAGATGAGCTTATTTTGATACCTTATTTGTGACACTGGCATGCAGGTCACTTATTGGAGTGGGTCCAGGGGGCGGAGCCCCCAGAAGCTCAGGGGTTTTAGGCATTAAATTACGACCAGGTGAGTATCCTGGGGCCGCCTTATGGCCCTTCGTGAGGTCCAGGGGGCAGAGCCCTGGAAGCCCAGGGAAGCTCAGCCATTTCAACAACATTTGTAAATCACTGGTATCGAATGAGAAATAAACCACGTTTGATTTTTTTTTTTGGGGGGGGGGAACCGCCCCCAAAGCCCCCCCCCCCCCCATCTGTACGCAGGTGCGAGGGAGCAAAGTGAATGAGAGGGGTGAAGGTGATTCAAGAGACTGCCCCCTCACATGATTTTGAAGTTTTGTTGCATTATACAATTAAATTCCTTAGCAAAACTATAGTATAAAAACAAGCAATATACTTTTTTTACACTTTAATTTTTTTGGTATTTACTTGTACATTTTGAAGGATATTATGCGAGGGAGCGTAGCTACCGAGAGAGAAGATTCTTGCGTGTTTATTTGTCTAAAAGCTGCACTCTTGGGCCCTCTAGAGCCTAAAAGTGTGTTGCAGTCTTTATTCAGTATTTGCTATACATTTGTTATGGTGCACTTTTTCAAATTTTGAGGGGGGGACGATCCCCCCTAAACAAATTGAGGGGGGACTTGTGTTAGTGGGTGAGAGCGAGGGAGTGATTAAGTTATAAAGTGTTTGAGTGAATGTGGGTGATAAAAAGAGTGAGAACGAGGGTTACTAAGAGGGAAATTGAAATATTAGGTGAAAGAGAGAGAGAGAGAGAGAAAGTTCGGGAGACAGACAGAGAAAATAAAATGACAGATTTGATGGTTGAAGGAAGGAGTGAGAGAAAGATTCATTGTTATTGTTTACCAGTTATTTTGTAAAACAGCATTGCCTAACAAAAAATATAGAATGGAAAGTCTTACCCATAATTGATGATAATGGTGTCATTTTACTCTACCCAATAAAACATAAGAACTATTGCATTGTGTCAATGAAGTAAAGAGTTTAAATTAAATGCCCAAATAAGAATAATAGTGCATTTATATGAGTTGAAATTAGACTGCCAATGTAATTCCATCAAAATGCATGACATTTGCGTAAATGAGCATTTTCGAAAGGGAGACTAGTCACGGATTTCGTGGCACCACTTGTTGATATATTTACAGTGAAACCTGTATATAAAGACTACCCAAGGGAAACAGGAAAAGGGATCTTTACAGACATGTAGTCTTTATGTACAGAAGCCGAAATACAACTGTATCACTGTGTTTATTATTTCAAACTTTTGATAAACGTCATTTCAACTAAAAGGTCTTTAACAGATAATACACATCTCTATTTTCTTACGTTCTATCAAAAGCACAAAAGTGACACTTTTAGTCAAAAAATGTGCGTACACTCCAACTACATCTTTCTTAGTATTTCTCAAGAGATTAAGCATGGATGTCATGCAATGACCCAGATTCCTGCAGAGAATAATTACGTCTTGGCTAGTCGCGAAGGCGCGATAGCTCAGTCGGTAGAGCAGTGGTCTCGTAATCCGGTGACCCGGGTTCGAAACAAAGTCGATGCGTTAGTGCATGTCCTTTGGTAACGCATTAATCCTCATTAGGTCCCTCGGAGGGGACCTAAAGCCGTCGGCCGTCTGGTTGCTTACTTACAGGCATTTATGCTTTCTAAGAAGTCAGGTAAAATAACAACCACCACCAACCACCAACCATTATACCGGTAGTCTACTGTTATAGAGATGTGTATTCGTGATGGGTTCTTATAGTTTTACAGTTGTATTTTATTGAAATAAATTAATTAATGAATCTTTTCTTTCTTTTCAACTTTAAAGCAGGGCAAGTGCCAGAGTCTTATCTACGGGCAGGTAAACACAAGTGCCCCCACTCACACACACACACACGCACACACACACGCACACATACACACACACACACGCACGCACACACACACACACAAAAGAAGGGTGCGGGCGTGTGTTCGTGTCAATGTGTATGTGAGGAATGCATTAATATTCTTTCTGGGCAGAACACATGGGCAAAACGCTGCCATGACTGCCATTTCCGTAGATCATTTCCGCTGTATCCGAAACCAGGGTAAGTTTGTTGAATTAGTAAGTATGAATATAAAAAAGAACAATTGAAAGAGAGAGATAGAAAGTGAATGAGCAGGGGCGGCGATTCCTGTTCATGACCGGGGGGGGGGACGAAATGCGAGGGACGAGGGAGCACTGGCGTAATGAGCAAAAACGTTTTTTTTTTTTTTTTTTTTTTTTGGGGGGGGGGGGCAGAAAGAAAATCCGTATCACCACCACTCCTACATGCTAAGCAGGCCCTGGGAACGTTTTTCAAAATGGGGGGGGGGGGGGGGGGGGTGGGCTAAAGTATTAACGGTCAGGTAGAGCAAAGCAAAGCAAAGTGGAGCGTAAATTGGCGTGGGGTCCAGGGGCCCAGCCCCGGCGGTTTCAAGGGGCGGAGCCTCATGAAGCTCAGGGGTTTTAGGTGTTCATCAAGGTCAGATGATCACCCTGGGGGCGGAGCCCCCTGGAACGGTAGGGGTTTTAGGCATTTAATTACGGTCAGATGAGCATATTTTGATACCTTATTTGTGACACTGGCATGCAGGTCACTTATTGGAGTGGGGTCCAGGGGAAGGAGCCCCCAGAAGCTCAGGGGATTTAGGCATTAAATTACGATCAGGTGAGTATCCAGGGGCCGCCTTATGGCCCTTGGTGAGGTCCAGGGGGCAGAGCCCCGGAAGCCCAGGGAAGCTCAGCCATTTCAACAACATTTGTAAATCACTGGTATCGAATGAGAAATAAACCATCTGTACGCAAGTGCGAGGAAGCAAAGTGAATGAGAGGGGTGAAGGTGATTCAAGAGACTGCCCCCTCACATGATTTTGAAGTTTTGTTGCATTATACAATTACATTCCTTAGCAAAACTATAGTATAAAAACAAGCAATATACTTTTTTTACACTTTAATTTTTTTGGTATTTACTTATAAATTTTGAAGGATATTATGCGAGGAAGCGTAGCTACCGAGTGAGAAGATTCTTGCATGTTTATTTGTCACTGCACTCTTGGGCCCTCCAGAGCCTAAAAGTGTGTTGCAGTCTTTAGTCAGCATTTGCTATACATTTTTTTTGTGTGCACTTTTTCAAATTTTGAGGGGGACGATCCCCCCCCCCCTAAAAAAAAATTGAGGGGGGGACGTGTCCCCTTCCCCCCCCCCCCCCCTCCCCGCGATCGGCGCCCCTGTGAATGAGCGAATGGGAGAGTAAAAAAAAAAAAAAATGTGTTGGTGGGTGAGAGCGAGGGAGTGATTAAGTTATTGAAGTGTTTGAGTGAATGTGAGTGATAAAGAGAGGGAGAACGAGGGTTACTAAGAGGAAATTGAAATATTAAGTGAGAGAGAGAGAAGGTTCGGGAGTCAGATACAGACAAATAGAATGACAGCTTTGATGGTTGAAGGAAGGAGTGAGAGAAAGATTTATTGTCATTGTGTACCAGTTATTTTGTACGCCAAAAGCGAAAGAAATTGAAATATGTAATGTCTCGAAAAGTAATTAAAATGAGTGTCAATATCAATATTTTATTATTACCTGACTACTCTACACAAGGAATGCGTGAACCATATGAAGTGCTATTATGTTCAGAGGACATTTCTGCTTTTCGTATTCTTCCACACAATAGCCAAGTAATACAATTATTCATAGTTTCTCGTCTCGTAAGCACTGTATTTGCTCCCGTCCTTTGTGTGTTTTGTTGGTGATATCTTTTAGTAAAATATAAACAATAAAAACCTATAATATATTAGATAAAGATCTAAAATACATTTGAAAGAAAAAAGCATAGTATTCAGAACTTTATTTTTAAACAAAAATATAAAAGTTCATTTTATGTATCAAACAACCATTTTAAAGAGTATTGAACAGGGAAGTTATTTAAAGTAAACAAACATGCTTGCAGCTTATAAAAATGTCATGAGTGGTCATTCCCATCAGTGTCAAATGGTGCAGTGTGCAGTAGATTGCTTGAAAAAACCCGCGGTTCCCAAACTTTATTTGTATTCTTATTTTTTTTTTTTTTTTTGTGGAGTTGATTTTGGTCATGAGTGTCGTTATTTAAACCAGAAAATTAAAGAAAACTAGGTATGTGAACTTAATCTATCCGAGTTTCCTACATAAGTAGTTTGGCAAGTGGTAAAATATCACCAATTTTCATGCAGCGCGTTGCCGACGACTCGCCAGCTGAATAAGCTGTATGTTGTGCGCAAGAGAGCAATACGGCCAGAACTTTGGAGAAGAACCCTACCATACAATAAACGGCCACCACCCCTCCCAGCTTAGCTGGTTGTTGCAGGGTTGCTTGGATACCATAGATGCCGGAAGTGGGGTGGGGAGGGGGGCACTTGCACCCCCAACCAAAAAAGTTGGGGGGGGGGGGAGGAAACGCCCCCCCCCCCAAAAAAAGCCCCCCACCCCCCCTCCAAAAAAACAAACAAACCCCCCCCCCCCCCAAAAAAAAAAACCAAGAGAACATAACAATAATAAAAACCTGAATTAAATTATATAAAATTCCATTCAAAGTAAAGGAAAGTTCACAGGAATTAAATTTCCTAAACATTCCGCATGCCATCTAAATATATCAATGGAGGTTTTTATAATAGCGATACGCTCGTATCGTGTAAATATTGTGACAGGATGGGAAAGCGTGTGTGTTTTTTGCTATAGGGGTGAGAAGACATGAGCCCCTGAGCGCTGGCGTACTGATGGGGGGGATTTCTTATTCGATACCAGTGATTTACAAATGTTGCTGAAATGATAAAATTTTCCGGTATTTTTTCTCAATTTTTTTGTAAGTCATACTTTTTTATGCGTTTGTAGGAAAATTAGAAATTCCCAAGTTTAAAGTCGGGCGAATAATATGCTTGTTTAGAGGCCTTCATGTCAGGGCCTGAAGAACGGCTGGGCTCGGGGGCTCGAACACCTCGTCTTTGCCTTCCGTCGTGTTTGCAAAAGAACTCTATATACAGGTTACAAATGAAGA